>SNQJ01S0098157.1:0-14362 GCA_010110895.2 Picea sitchensis | reverse complement strand
CTTTCATAAGATCTACATTCAAAATCTTTGTGACCATATTCATTACATGAATAACAATGCCCATGAAAAATACTTTCATACCTTTTCTTTGGTGTCCCAAAGATAGCTTCTTGATGTCTTCCTTGCTTTGTTCTTTTGAAATTATATTTGCCTTGTGTAGATGGTTGTTTTTCAACATTGTCTTACTTCTTTGATGGAATTACCTCATGCTTCTTTGAGGTGTTTTCTTCAGCATGTGTAGCTTCTTCTTTGTATCCAAGACCTAATTTATCATATGGTGATCTTTGACTTTCCAATATTTCATTCAAGATTTGTGAGATATTCTAGAATTTTTTTGACTTATCTACCTTCTTTCTAAGGTCAACAACTTCAGCTTCTAACTTAATATCACATAACTCTTCCTTTTCATTAATTTGATTCTTCAATAGTTCTTCTACCCTTTTGGCTTCTTCAATTTGGGTCTTGAGATGGACAATAATTTCAAGAATTGTGTTAATCTCATCATCTACCTTCATATATCCTTTTTCATTATTTAGTCTTGTGATCTCTTCTTCCTTTTCTTCCAATTGAGTCTTATTTCTCTCTTGTTCTTTGAGCATTCCCTTTAACTTCAAGATGTGCCTTTGACTTCTCCTAAGAAACTTCTTAGTGTTATCCGAAAGATAGTTATAGTGTGTATAATAATGATCATTTTTATATCTATATAAACCCTCTTCAACTTCCTTTTGAAATTCTAATAGATTTTCTTCTATTCTTTCCATGGGATAACTACCATCAAACTTTACACTAACTTTTTCTAGATATTCTTCTTCACTTGAGAAAAAATCAACATCATCACATTTTGAATCATTGCAATCAAGAGTCTTTGGAGATTCTTTACCTTCATTTGAAATACTTTTGAGATATTCCTTTGTGCTATCTTCACTTGAAATTTTTTCAAGATCACATTTTGAAATAATACAATCAAGGGTTTTTGACAATTCTTTACCTTTGATAATCTTGATGGAGTGGTCTTAAATATCTTCCTTCTCCTTCTTGCTTTGATATGTATCCTCTAGATTTAGCCATAGATCCTTTGTGGAAGTGCATTGTCCCATGCTCTCTTTGATAGGGCTTGAGAGTCCACTAAGAATGGTCTTGAGAGACAATGCATCATTCTTCTTTCCTTCCCTTTGAGCTGTAAACTTTGACTTGTTCTTCAAAAGAACTGATCCAAAAATGGATGCCTTCCAAATCGTTGCTCCCATTGTCTTCAAATGTACTCTCATCTCTATTCTCCAAGTGGAATAGTTTTCCTCATCAAGGATTTGTACTTCATCATCCATTTGTGTGTCTATGGATCTCCTTCAAGCTTGTTAAGGCTTTTAGTGAAGGCTCGCTTTGATACCAATTTTTGGACACACCTACCACACTTATAGGGGGGCTGAATGAGTGTGAGGCTCTTTTTCAAAACTTCCTTCTTACACCAAACTCATTAGCTAGCAATCACCATCAACACATTACTCATTGTTTTTATTTATAACCAATTATATGTGAACACATATTAGCAACATATATCAACAATATATCATCAACAAGTCATCACCACAAAGAACACAAATAATACAAGATGTATGTACAATTTTCTTTTTATTACAGACTACAATCCTTGGGGTTTATCAGCAACAACTGAATAGAGTACAACTCTACAAGAGCACCAACTCTATAATGCAAGACTCAACTTACATCCTTAGCACCAACTGAGATGAGGCAACAATCCTCCACAGATAACAATCTGTCATGGGTACACGAATTTTCAGTAGTGCAGCATGCGTGTGTACGCTCCCTACCAGTAGTACAACCCTCGTGTATACACGTCCAAGTAGTACTACAACCTCCGTATACCTTCTGAGCTATTAGGGTTTATCCTTTTCATCACATGCTCAGATCCTCTGCAACCTACAATAATGTTCTCTTATGTCTTCCACTATCCAAACTGACCCACATCTAGTCATAATACATCCATACTCTCGAATATCATACTCATGATTTTCTATCAATCATACAATATGAATGCTACTCAATCAAGCATAAGAAATCAGGTACTATATCCATCATATCACCATTGAATCACAAGAGTACTTCTCACTCCATCAACCAACTCAAACCACAAAATAACATCCATACCAATAATTCCCTAAGCATTCACAACACAACAAGAAATAGTATCCATCAAGACAATCATGCAACCATACTAGAGTCTCAGTGACAGATCTGAGCCCATGGAATGAAGATGTGGAACCTGCTTCAGTCTTAAACAGTCAGTCATCATCTCAAACACAAATCTTCATGATTTTATCCACTGCACGCGCCCTATCCTCATACAGTCCGCATGTGTATGCAACCTGGTCCATTACATCTCACATATACCTCAAAAACTAGGGTTTCTGAAGCTCCGATACTTTTGTCATCAAGATCTCAGACATTGTCGAAACTTTGATGCATCCATGAGATCCTCCTCACGCTCCCTCTCTCTCAGAATAGATCTTCAATCATGCTCAAGAGATATTCACCAAAAAGTATTCTACAAAATATATTCTCACAAGAAGCTCTCCATTGATCCACAAAAGGGATGTATTTGCAAGAAATTGCTATCTTATTTATACTCTTCACCTTCTAGGTCACTTAACCCACTTCTAGGTTACTTAACCCCTTTCTAGGTCACTTAACCTATTTTCCTTATTTTTAGGGTTAACCACTTTCCATATATAGAAAGTTCTCCATTACTTTATCATTTAAATATTCCTTCTTGATTTTGTCACCTTACTTTATCATTTAAATAATATTTCTTGATTTTGTCACTTCACTTTATCATTTAAATAATCTCTCTTGACTTTGTCACTTTAATTTATCGTTTAAATAATGATTTCTTCTTTTCAAGCACTTTGACTTCTTTGACCTTTTGGGGCTTCAAGCCAACATATGAGGGTCCTCCAACTTCGTAAGGCCATAACTCTCAAACCATGAGGAGTTATGTGACACTCCACATACCACCGGAAATGGCATGACAAATACTATCCATATAGGATAGTTTCACCAACAAATTCATTGATATTCATCTCATTATTCCACATATAAGCATGGGTTCTCCATCCACACTTCAAGGATAATGCAATTGTAAAGTGTCTTCCCGTGAGGGCTTCCACCATAAGTGGACCACTTTGGAATTCATCCATTTTTGCACCTTATCAACCATGATAAGATCATTACATCAATCCAACTATGCATCATGTATCAATGACAACTCATTGATCCATATTCATCATATCAATGACAACTCATTGATTCATCTTCATCTATGCATTCTCATCAAGGACAATACATATTACATTTGACATCAATCATCAATCAATAAATTGTTTGGCATCAATCAATCACTTGACCTAAATCAATGACTTGACATCACTTAGTGGCATCAATAAATCAAACCATTGGCATCAATGACAACCTAATCCAACACTTCCCTCTACTTAAACAGAAAATGTGGCAGAGGATTCCTTGCCTGACGAATCCCTTTTTCTGATCAGTTCTGATGACATATGGTACAGAGATATTATTATCTATCTCCAGAATCAAACTTTTCGGCCTGATCTATCTAATACACATCGTCGTCGTATATGGTATCAATCTCGTTAATATATCATTCTTGGTGATACCCATTACCGTCATGGTATTAATTCCATATTTCGACGATGTCTCACCTACGATGAAGCTGAGAAAGATTTGAATGATTTTCACTCTGGAGTGTGTGGCGGTCATATGTCTGGGTATGCAACTGCCCAAACGATCTTACGAGTCAGTTATTTTTGGCTTTCTTTGTTTAAGGATTTCATTACTGTTTTCCAAAAATGCCATGTTTGTCAAACTTATAATAACAAGATCCGATCTCACCCTGCTCCTCTCCATCCTGTAGTTTCCATTGGTCTAGTCGCCAAATGGGGCATTGAATTCATGACATGTAACCCTCACTTGGTTGGGGGCATGGATACATCATTGTAGCTATGGATTATTTCACTAAATGGGCCAAGGAAATGCCTACATTTGATAAAACTAGGGAAAATGTAGCATCATTCATATTCAATCATATCATTACTCGGTTTGGTGTCCCTCGGGCCATTCTTACTGATCACGGTAGTCATTTTCAAAATTTTATGATGTCTAAAATTACTGAAAAGTTAGGTCTTCACCATGAAAACTCAAACCCCTATTATCCATAGGCCAATAGCTAGGTTGAAGAAATCAACAAAGTTCTCACTATTATGCTTCGATGAATGATAGGAACTCATAAGAAAAACTGGCACCCAATTTTGTTCTCAGTGTTATGGGCCTATCGAACATCTGTTAAGTCTTCCACGGGACTCACACCTTTCTAGTTAGTTTACGGTATCGAAGATATTTTGTCGATTGAATGTGAGATACCATCTTTGAAACTAGTCGTTGAACTTCTCCCTAACGCCTCTGCTAAAGAGGAACGTCTGTTGTATTTGATGCAATTAGATGAAATATGTCATGATACCACCTTAGTTATTGAAACTCAGAAGAAACGTTTTAAATCTCAATATGACAAGCATGTCAAGCCACATGTTTTTTCTAAAGGTGTTCTAGTTCTTCTTTACGAGCAAGATCGTGATTTGCTAGTGGCCGGTAAATTCGAGCCCATGTGGAGGGGTCCTTACATTGTCAAACGAGTGTTGAAGAAGGGAGCTTATGAGCTAGTTGATTATGATGTAATCCATTTGAGTGAACCCATAAATGGGATTTACTTGAAGAAGTACTATGCTTAAATAATTTTTGCATAAGTGCTTGTACTTTTAGTGTATCATACTCTTGTGTTCTTTTTCGTTGTTTGGTTTCAAACTTCAGCTACTTACCTTGCGTTGTTCTTGGTTTCTAGATATCAGTGTCTTCGCTACCCTACATTTGCTTCACTGATGGTGTTATTCGCAGTACTCAGAACTTATCATCTATTGCTTGGGAAATCTATGCATCTACCGATGAATTGATTAGTCTACATGGTGTTTTCCTTGGTTGTGTAACTAACAATATTGCGGAATACAGTGCAGTCATCGAATTATTGACCAACGTTGTCTCACTTGGAATCTGTCATCTTATTGTATGACTCGATTCGCAGTTACTAGTCCTACAGTTGAGTAATGTTTACTCCATTCGAAGTCCTATGTTGTTAAGGGTATATTTACGAATTCGGCTCTTGGAACATCATTTTGATTACACTGAATATCAACACATTCCTAGATGTCTAAATACATTAATAGATGTTTTGGATAATTATGTGTTAAAAAAACATTTGAGACATTTATAAAATCCAATCACACTTTGTATAGACAACAAGTAAGTCGGTAGAATCCTCATATATATATATATAACAATAAAAGTTTACAAAAAAAAAAATTGTTCGAAGACCAAAATATAAAAATGTGATGGTATAGAGGATGGTCTGTAGAGGCAAGTCTCAGGCATGTCTTATAGCATCTTTACCGCTATTTTTTTGGGTACATGACACACAATGTTCACTGATATAGTGGTTCATAGGCTCACTGCCACCCCTGCTACCTATAAGTGTTACTCGGGATCCACGACAAGATAGCCCAGTTAAGAAGTAGATATCCTCGATATCTATCATAAGAGTGTGAGAACCCACATGAAACTCTTTCCCGCTCACATCCCATATGTGAACTAGGTACTCGAGTAATCTTAGTTGGGCTCTCATACCCTAGATTTTAAAGAATTTCAACAACCCACACTGTCGGAGGGCCATTACCGCTCCCGGGTCATTCCCAGCAAAGTATTCTTCCTCCTCGTCCTCTATTTCATGCCATTCCAACATTTTGACCATGGAAAACCTACAATGGAACCATAAAGAGAGATAAACATCATAATTTTCTTCCCTGGAGAATTTTTATTGGTAAATTCATCTTTAAAAACCTTTGGGGATGTGCATGTGCCAGGCCAGGGCATCTGCATAGCGCGGAGTCATCGCAGGCTAGTTATAGAGCCGCCTAGGGTGATCCTAGATCGTCGTAGGGCCTGATATAGGGCACTTGCGACAACCTCGACGCATGGGTACTCCCAAAACATTAACCCAAAAGTCTATTTTTAACCAATGAAAAACAATTTTTAATCCATGGAAAGATAAAAGAAATGAAGATTACATGTTCTGTGGGGACAATTCATCGAATGATCAGTCGTGCCCTCCGTAATCCGCAGTTGAAAATTGAGGTAAATAGGGGGTTTAGAGCAAGGTTTGGGTGAAATGACAAATGAAATAGTGAAATGAGGTTTTTACCCATTTTTTATTGATTTTTTCACTTCTTCATTTGTATTTTATATTATTTTGTATGTTTCATCTAAACCCTAAAGTCCTAATGACTTTGTAAGTGTTTGATTTTTTCAGATAAAAAGTCTAGGAGTGAAATGTCGAAACAAGGATTCATTTTTTGGTTTGTTTTTTATGCGTTTGTCACATGTATAGATCCTTTTATGGTTTTTCAGGAAAAACTTCGAGCAAGTCTTGATTCTTTCTCACACTCGTGAAACCATTAGAATGTAATTGAGTAGTCTTTTGTCGTTTTTTCGAACTCGTAATGGTGACATGAAAAATGAAACCTATGGAGTATCCTTTAATCTATTTTCATGCTCCATAAAAAAGAAAAGATCATCGAGCGACCTTGTTCTTTTCATGCTCATAAAATTATTTGAAGAAAACATTTGATGAGCGGTAGGTTATCACATTTTTGGTCTCATCAAATTAATTTATGAAAAATAAATTGATGGATATCTCTTTAAGTGTTTTTCAGACTCTCTAAACATGAAAAACCCTTGAGTTTTCTTTCTTTGGACTCGTTAAACAAACGTCAAAAGACCCATATAGGACCGAACCACTCCTTATTAGGGTTCGTTAAACATACTCCAAGGGACTCATCCGAAGGATGAGCTTATATCAGCAAGCATATGTTATCCTCCTCAAGATTGCATAAAAATAAAGAGGTACTCGCCAGAAATGGTGGGGGAAAATTGGGAAATAAATGTGTCTCTGTATCCGTGTTAGTGGTAGTAATAGTCACTCTTGAACATGACACCCCCCTTCATCATTGTATCCAGGTTGGGAAATCCATTTGTCTCTCGTTTGACCATCTGCATGTTTGTATGTTGGGTCCTCCTTGAGTCAATGCTACCAAGACCATTGTCGTGTCGTTCATATGTTCAAGAGAAGTCCAATCTAAACAAGTCTTCTATTGAGTCGTCCATCTTCAATTATAAATCTTCTGCCATGTCGGCCTTCCCTAAGTCAGTTTCGAATCACTTCATACTATGATCTACTTCGAATTTGTTACTTATTTCGTGTCATTGATGGGGGGATATATTAAGGCCATCTTGTGATGAGTCTTTTCCTATCGAATTCAACTCATTATCCAGGAATAAGACTTAGAAATCATTCAGTTCCTTGGAGCCTGCATGCCTCAATGGCAGGTTTCTTCACTTTCAACAGTGGGTTCACATCATTGACCCATGATTGGTAGATTCCATCGAGTGTTAGACTTCAACTCATTTATTCACATTAGTTGGATTGTACTGGGGTACCTTGGGAGTCATTGAAATCAATGATGATTTCCCTCGCACTTGTCAACATTTTTCATTAATGACCATTAATCAAGTGGTTTCTACCATGTTCGACTTCAACACCTATAATGACATAGTTAGATTCGTACTTAGGGAAGATGGAAATGAAGACCCTAGATCATACCATTTTGGTCTAGGTTGTGAAGAAGTATTCATGATTTTTATTGACACATAGATCCACTTTGTATGCCTCGTGGCTATGTCTGAATTTGAATTCTTTAGAAGTGTAGATCCACAGTGTATTCTAGGTGCCTATGTCGATTCATAATGACATGGATCCACAGTGTATTTTGGGTGGCTATGTCGATTCATAATGACATGGATCCACAGTGTATATTTAGTGGCCATGACTCACTTGACATTTTTTATCTGAGTATGGGAATGCCTACCTCAGACAATGATATATTATTATGATGATGCTTGATTGTTTGCAAATTATCGATCGGTGCGCTCCTTGTTTCCAACACACACACTCTACAAAGTATTTCAGTTTGCATGAGTTCTAGCTTCATACTTTGGGGGGAATTTTGTTACACATTATTTTGGTCACCCCAGTGATCCATTGATAGCATGTGTTCATGTTTCCATGAAAAGATAAAAAGAGTCTTTCTTCATGAAGAAATTGACTGGTTTTCTCTTCTCAAAAACCCTATTAAGGAAGGTTGTCACAGGCTACACTATACATAGGGTGCGACGATGCCTGATCGTCGCCCCCTACTCTAAATATCAGTTGTGACGTCTCCGCAAACTGTGCTATACCTAGAGTGTGACGATGCCAAAAGACTAAGAAAAGGTCAAATTTCATGAATGTTCTAAAAGGGGATCTTTTAGAAGATGAGGTGGCCTCTGAACGGTTTGGATCTTACACGCTTCTATGATTTGGTGGGATCATCCTAATATCCTCAACCATATTTATTTCCCGTATATAAAGAGGGATCTCTCATGGAAAAGACTAAGGTTGGATAGGCCCTTTTTGCACTCTTAAAATATGGTATGGATAAAAATGTGCAATCTTTCCAAGTTCTTGGCGACTCAAAGATATGTATCGATTGGATGATAGAATCATTACAACTTGTCCATTTGGGATTGTTACAACTCGATCAATGTATTTATCGGTGAAGAGACTTGTGCATGTGATGAGAAGTGCCCAAATATAAAATCCACAAGGAATTTGTTAAGGTATCATGTTTCACTTGCATGAAAGGAGTTTGAAACATAACACATGTTCTTTTGGAAATCCACCTATCCTATTTACCATGTTTATGGAAGAAGTATTCCTATCATATTTATGGAAGAAGTATTCATGTTTATGAAAGAAGTATTGGAAGATGGCATGTTACATAGTTGATTTTCATTTGTTTCCCCCCTCATCTCGGGTCTCATCTCTTTGTTATTTATGAAATTATAAGTATGTTTTTTTTATTAATATTATTTTTCTATTTTTATTGTTAAACATTATGTGATTTGTTTTTTTATTTAATAAAAAAATAAAATATCCTAAATGTTTACCTTAAAAAGAAACCATCCAAATTTTTTACCCGTAGTTTTTAGTGGAACTTTTAGTTTATAGTGGAACTTTTAACTTTGAGTTCCACATTAAAAATGCATACAACATAAATTATGATTAACATCATGTTTTTAATACAGGGTCAACATGGCCTAACACCCAATCACAGAATGTCCACAAATATGGATTACTACATATCATTCATATGCAAGGGTGGTAAGAGGAGGTATTACACTACCAATGTTGAACGTAGAGATCCATTAGCTACATCGTAGAGATCCATTAGATATTGGAGGAGGTAAAGTTATTTTCAAGGAAATGTTCTATGTTTGACTTTAAGTCCTAGAATCTATTTATCCCATACTAGTTCATGAAAGGTTAATTTAATGCTTGAAAAAACTTACAACACAGGTGTAAAATTCAATCTTTATTAATAAAATTAACAGTATGCCTTTTTTTCATGAAATGTTGAAATTTAGGCAATCGTCTACTTTGGCTCCCAATGACTTTGTTGCCATGGCTTCTAACTCGTTTTAATCCAAATAATTTTTTTTAATCCATATGAAATTGTGGGTGTGGTGTTCATTCTTTATAACAAAGTTACATTGATGATCAAATTATGCCAAAGAAAATCCAATAAAGTGTTGCATTCCAAGCTTAGATTTTGTACTGCTTAAGCATCAATATTCAAGATCCATTGACCAAACTTCTCATAGAAGATTGGAATTACATAAGTAAAGTGTTAGTCACCTCATCAATACACAAGAGTGAGATGGTCCAAATTTAATGAAGTTGCATGTGAAAAATACGTTAAACTTACCAAATAGAGAACCTTAACTTCAATCATAATTAGAAACATTAATCATAGCATGATGATTTTGATAACTTGAATTTAGTTCCTTAGAATTACTAGGTAAGGTTCTCTCATTCAATTCCATTATGCAAATTACACATCAACTTAAACATGTGATGATTAAGTTATCGATGTCCAAGCATGAACAAAAATAAAGACACATAATGAATAAGATGCACATAAAAGAAATTAGAATGTATTGATGTTTGTATTACTGTGTAAATGTTATGTACAATGCTATGTGTTAAATATGACTAGTTATTTTGATCCGGATTTTATGAGCAAAATGAAATGAATACAGATTATTAAAAGATGTTTAACATAGAATAACAGAGATATAGTAAAATTGGTTTCTATTCAATAAGGAAATAAGCTAAAACTGTAAAATGCAGCGGAAAACAAGCTTGTTGGAATGGTGGCGACTTATCTCTGAGAAGAGATGTGACCGATGTGCTCATTTGTAAGAAGATGATTACAATGAGGCTCTAAAAACCTTTTTAAAATAAACATGAATACCAAAACCCTAGACATCCAAAAACCTAACCCTAGGATATGAAGCACCAAAAGTCATGTGGGCCCTGTTGGGGTAAGCCAGTACATCAACTTCTCAGGGTCGTAACTTTTGCATACGATCTTCGTTTTAGGCGCACGATATCACGTTGGAAATATCTATCCGAAGACTACACAAGTTTTCGTCAGACTCTAACTCCGATTAAAATCTAATTGTGGTGAGCCCTAAAAATGTTGTTTAGGGCCTCAAAACGACCCCAGAAGTTAAGGACCCAAAAACTAGGAAAAAACTGCGAAACTGAAAAACTGCCAAAATGAACCAGTTGGAATAGGTGGGAGGCCACTAACATCTATCTCAATCAATCCTCCCCCCTTAGGAAGCAATGGTATCCATTTCATTGAGTTCCCCCATTAGATGAGGAAATTTTTGTTGAATTTGGCCCCGGGTGAGCCATTGGCCTTGGTGGAGGAGCTTCCCTGCTTTGACAACTCGATAAAGTTGGATCTTTTGATGTCGAGTGCCCTTGACCTGTGTGTCCACAATCTGATCATTGGATTCATGTTGAATGAATTGAGGGTTGAGCTCTATTGGTGTCAATTGTTCTACTATTTATGAGGTGTCCAATAATGATGGAAAATATGGCCAAAGGAGAGACACATTGAATACTAGGTGGAGGCCAAGGAAAGGGGGAATGTTGAGGTCAAAAGAATTTTCACCCACAACATTGGTGATGGTGTACGATCCATAATAGAGTGAATGAAGCTTCCAATGGGGCCTTGTAAGGCGTTCTTTCTACAAGTGCAACCAAACTTTGTCTCCCACTTAAAACTTATGTTGCACCCAATGTTGATCACGACGTTGCGTGTACTTGGCATTGGAATTATGTAAAATATCCTAAACATGTTGGAAGATGTGTTGGATCCACTCAATGAACCAAGTGACTTTGTCAACTTCAGGTGGAGCAAGGGACAAGTTGACCAAGGTGGTCGACAAGGGTAGTGTAACATCCATGGGGCCCAATGGTTGGAATCACAACCCCACCTGAAAGGGGATGTGTCTAGTTGAGCTATGTAGGGCTCAGTTGTAGCTATGCTAGACATAGGGAAGACTCTCATCCCATGTGCGGGGGTTCTTGGAATTGTACATGCACAGGATATGCACGATCATCTGATTGGCGACCTCAGTTTGGCCATCTGTTTGGGGGTGGAAGGTGGTGGATTTGGTGAGCTTGGTGTCCAACACTAACCATAGGATCGACCATAATGTGCTAAGGAACTGAATGTCCCGATCTGAGACAATGTTTTTTGGGATTCCAAAATGTAACCATACTCATTCAAAGAATATCTTGGCAGTGACCTCTGTTGTGATGCTCTTCTTGAAGGTGGCCAAAATTGCCATCTTGGAAAAGTGATCAACAACCACAAAAACATAGTCATTTCCTCTCTCGGTGGATGGAAGGCCTAACATGTAGTCCATTGAGATGGATTCCCATGGCCTGTCAAGAGTAGGCAGAGGAGTGTACAAGCCCTGTTTCTTAGTGGTTGGTTTGGAAATATCACATGCGGTGCATGACCTAATATACTTTCTGACATCATGTCGAAGTTTCGGCTAGTAGAAATGTTTATGCAACACTCCCACTGTCTTTTCGACACCAAAGTGTCCTGCCACTCGACTGTAGTGAGATTCAAAAATCATCTTCGCTCTCTCTCTTGATGGAACACAGATATGGCCCATATGACACAACAACCCATATTGAATATGGAAATTAGCGACAACTGATTTTTCTCCCAACATTTGGTAGGTGGTGGTGAAGTCAGGGTCTGTCTCATAGAGGTGGGGTCATTCAGAGGTCTTGTGGCCACAAGAGTCTACTACCGTGATGAGTGTTGCGAATGGAGGTCAGTTGAGGAAATCAACAACTCAGTTGGTACTTCATGTTTTATACTTGATGTTGAGGTGGAACTGCTACAAGTATGTGGACCACTTCTAATGGCAGTAATTATGCAATTTTTGTTGTGTCTGCATGAACTGTAGTGGCTTATGATCAGTGTGGATGATTGTCTCCTTCCCAAGAATGTAATGTCTCCACTAGCGGTAGGATTTCACAATGGAGTACATTAATTTGTCGTAAGTAGGGTACTTATAGAAAAAATATGATAAGTGTCTCACTATGATATGCCACGGGGTGGATGTGTTGAGTGAGAACGACGCCCAAAACATAGTATGAAGCATATGTCTCAATATCAAAGGGCGGTTGCAGGTTCAGTAATGAAAGTATTGGGAATGAGCATAAGTGTTGCTTCAAATCATCGGAATCTTTTTGTTGGGACAGAACCCACACAAATTTTTTCTTACCACCACCCTCGATTACTTGGCTGAAGGCCCATGTGATATGAGAGAATCCCAACATGAACCTATGATAGAAATTGGCAAGGCCCAAGAAGTTCCGAAGCTCAGTGAATGTGGTTGGGGCTGGCTAGTCACAGATGACCTAGATCTTGGTTGTATCCACATGCACACCATGTTGATCATAGATGTAGCCTAGGTAATGAACCTTGTCCATGCCGAAGGAGCATTTTTCCAAGTTGGCATATAGCTTGTGCTACCGCAGGGTGTGTAGAACCTATTGAATATGTTGCAAGTGTTCTACCCAAGTCTTGATGTAGATGAGGATGTCATCCATATACACCACTACAAAATTATTGGTGAAAGGTTGTGGGATATTGTCCCTCATTCTCATGAAAGTTGTTGGGGCATTTTTCAAACCAAAGAGCATGACCAGCCATTCGAAAAGGCATTCTTTTGACTTGAAGGTGGTCTTCCATACATCTGTTTGTTCTATTGGGACCTGGTGGTAGACAAACTTCAGATCAATCTTACTGAAATATTTGGCCCCCGTGAGTTGATCAAGGAGGTTGTCGATTCAGAGAATCAAGTACTAGTTCCAGACTATGATTTTATTTAAGGCCCGATAATCAATGCAGAGTTTCCAGGTCCCATATTTCTTCTGCACCAACACGATTGGGCTCCCACAAGGCGATGATATGGGAAGGATGTGCCCCTTGTGGAGCAGTTCTTGGATCTGTCTCTTGATCTCCACATTTTCTAACAGAGAGCGACGATAGAATGACCCATTGGGTAGTAGTGCATTAGGGGTCAGATCAATGGGATTCTTGACCTGGCAGTGCAGAGGTACCCCAGTAGGCGAGGAGAAGATATCTGAGTATCCTTCCACGACCTTATCTACTTTCTTATGTTGTGTGGAGAGATCGATTGTGGAGGCCCTGGATGTGACTGTGATCTTTTTCTCACTCTAAGAGTGATCACGAAGAAGACAATCTTCCCGGTCTGAGACATGACCTTCCTACATTATTGTTGGGAAAAATACCCTACGGACTAGCAAACTAGGGTCAGACTTGCATGCAGATTTTGACCGTAAAGAAATCACTTTTTAACCTACCACCCAAAACTTAAACCCCTCTTTCACAATACATGCATGGAAAGGAACTACTAACCCTTTTACTGATGTTTGGTGTAGATCCTCCGTTGTGCTTTGCCTGCTTTCTTGCGCTGCTCCTTCCAACGATAACCTGCAATCAAAAAAAACAACAATACATGCATGCTACTTTTCTACTTGAGGGTTAGAAATTAAGCACAAATTAAAAAAATCATAGATAACTCATGCATTGGGATGGGAAAAGTATTCTTTTTTTATTTTCAAAATGAATCAACTTACAATCAAAGTCGAGACCGGCCACCGCTCCTTGATCCTGATCCTGGGCTCCTCCTCTTCTGTCCTCCAACTGCTTTGCAT
>SNQJ01S0098156.1:47925-69517 GCA_010110895.2 Picea sitchensis | reverse complement strand
GAGTGATTTATGAGAACAAAGCTATCTATACCATACAAATTGATTGGGTTCTAAATATAAAGAAACAATTTTTACCTTTTGTGTATGTGGAACATTATGTAGATCAAAGAATTGCTCCATCTGAAGTATCCATGTGATAGGGTCCTTGCCATCAAACTTCCTCATATCGATCTTAGGAACGTGGTTGGTCTTCAACCCAAAGTTAGAGTTTATCCATTCTTTATTCACCTTCCTTGTGTCCTCATCATGAATTTCATGGGATACATTTTCACATTCAGGTGTCCTCTCTATTATGAAAATTTTCAATCCTTCCATGATATCCTCTTTTAAACCATCCATATTAGTATTTATTGCCTCCAACATGCTTCCATCTATTGCGGTTCATCTTTTGTTACGGTCTTATTTTGTAAATCATTTATGTCCCTATGCATTTCTTCACCTTCATCAAGAGTCCAATTAGGATTTTATGGAGGCTTATTTGGTGTAGAAGTTTCGTTTTTGGGTGGCATGTTGGCCAAGTATCACTTTTGAACCTTGATTTTGAGGTGGTTCTGCTAGACAATCTTTATTCTATTTATATCTCCAAAGTTTTGGCCCTTCTGGGTATGAAACTTTCTTTTTTGTAGTTCTCTGATATTTATTCTCTGCAATGCCACAGGTCTGATCAAAATTGGATGTGCCAAGTGGAATTTATAGTAACTTCCCCACAACTTGATAAGTTTTGGCCTTTCCAGGAGATATCACTTGTATAGCATTCCCCGCACAAAATAATTGATATAAAATTATGAAACTCATACCATAAATACTACAGACTGTCCGCTATCCAATGAAATTGGTCTCACTCAATTTGGATACTCTAGGAAGAAGTTATGATTGTTTCACCTGGAACACCTTCTTGATGTTGATGTTTGGAAAACATCGGGAAGACATTCTCTAAAGATAATAATTAATGATACAATTATTATTGATTATTAAATATAGTATATTATAACTAAATGATAATAATAAATAGTTGTTGATTATTCAAGGGATGCATCTGTTCATTTATGGTCACCTTATGTTCCCTATATATGGAACACTCATTATTGTAATAATACATCGAATATCTCTCATATCTCAAATGAATTAAAACTAACATGGTATCAGAGAAGGTTGACTAGGTGTGGCTACCTCATGGGAGAGCCCAGGATCCTGAGAGAAGATGATGGTGTCTATCATGGCAATGGTAGTAAATTTGTCCAAGCCTATGTTTTGAGAGATTCCATGCTCTTATAAATGATTCATTTTTTCTATAATTTTTCATCTAAAATGATGAAATGTGAGCATAGCTCGTATCCCCATCTCCGCTCTTCATGAAAACCATGTTCTCCAATGATCTATTTGTCTCCAACGATCTCTTTTTCTCCATTGGAATAGATGGAATGTATTAAAAATGAAGGTGAAAAATGTTCCAATTTCTGGATGAAAGTCCCATGAAATCCCTTGACATGTCTAGTTAATTAAGGTTGGAAATGCTCGACTGCCAACGTAAACATCAACGGAAATATTCAAATCTCAATATTTCTTTTGATAATTTCCACTCAGTTGAGTCTTTGACGAAGTTTGAGAAGAAATCGTTCATTATATTGGTCCCTTAAACCCAAGAGTTTATCGATGATTTGTTTTCGAGCTTCATGTTGATATTTGTGACGTTGATTTGGTTGTGAGTGGAACCGATTGATTGATTATTTACCAAGTCATTAAGTATGGAAGTTCTGAGGCATTCATAGGTGGGGAGCCTATCTATGGATACCCATTCCAGCGCCTCCTCCTCACATCTACACATGACTGAAATCAATGACAGACTAGGGCATTGTCCTTTGTTGGCTAGAATTTTTCATTATGCAATTATGCACTTATCCCTTCTCATCAAGCTTGGTGTTTTTTAAGATAAGACAATACGATGACATGCCAATTGCCGATAGGATTCCACTATTTTTCAATGTTGATGGTTGATTAATTCTATTTCATGTGTGTATGGAACTGCATATACAATAAAATATAAAGAACTTCAATTTACATTAATCTTTGTATTTTCAAGTGGTCTCTGACAAGGCACTGATATTCCACTGAATAAGCATGTGTCCTCACTAGGGAAGTGAGATTGTAAGATGTTATTGTTCTAGAGGCCCAAAAGGGAATCAATGTGGGGCTTGAGGAAGTCAAGAAATATATCTCAGGTGACTCCACTTGTCACTATGTGGACATTCATGTGATGCTTTCTATGTAAGTAATCAGCACAATTGTCCTCTTTTAAAATAAATAAATAAATAAACTCCCATTTTATTTGGGGCAAGACTGAGGAATCAATATGTGACTTGAGGAAGTCAAGAAATATATCTCRTGGTATCAACGTACATGGTCAGATTGTTTCTGGTCACAAGCAACAACTTTGTGTTTACATTTCGAAATATTAGAATGCTCCAAAGCTTAGACTTGTCAGAGTGTCAGAAAATGGAAGTATTGCAGAGTAATCAGTGTATTACTAGATGAAGGAACCAAGACGTTGGTTTCATGAGGAAACCTTGATATGTCTTCAGGGACATTGGTCCCATGAGGTACCCTCTATGTGTCCTAGATATGTTTGAGGCAGGGATCAAGAAGGAGTCCACTATTCCTCATAACCCTCAACAGAATGGGTTAGCAGAGAGGAATATTAGATTTATTGTTGAGACAGTGAAGGCGATGATTCATTATCAACATTTTTCTGTGTTTCTGTGGGCAGAGGCATCCATGAATGTAGTGTATGTTTAGAACATAATTCCTTGAGGAACATGACTCCCGAGGAGGCCTTCACTGGAGTGAAGCCTGAGGTTGGACACTTTAGAATATTTGGGTCTTCAATATACATCCATGTACTCAAGGATAAAAGGGCCAAGCTATACCCTTCACTAATAAAGGGTACATTTGTGGGGTACAATGAGTCTTTGAAGGCATACCGGATCTACATCCCTAGTCAGAGACAAATTAAGGTGAGCATATATGTTACCTTTGAGGAGGACGTAGCCTTGATGATATCTAGAGGATCTCACATGGATATTGATAGTGAGAAACAATAAGAGATTGTTCCTTCTCCCCCTCCAGTTGATGTTCCTAGAAATATTGTAGTAGGTTAGAAGAGACCTACATGGACTCGTTAGATTCTGCAAGAGGCAGAAAGACATGTAGCTCCTCGTGGTACCTTCCGAGAGAGAAAGAGACATCAAATATATTATTGCTATGTCGCAACTATGAGACACATCATTGATTCTGAGCCTTCTTGTTATGAGGAGGCATCTAGTCAGCCAATATGGAGAGATACCATGATGGAGGAGTATCAGTCCATCATGAAGAATGATGTGTGGGATATTGTTCTGAGACTTGAAGGGAAGTTTGTAGTGACTTCCAAGTGGATCTATAAGATCAAACATACAGCTGATGGAAGCATCGAGAAACACAAAGAATTATTTGTTGCTAGAGGATTCTCTCAGGTGGAGGGAATAGATTATGAGGAGACATTTGCTCCTGTTGTTCGATACACTTCTATCTGGACGATTATTTCCCTCGCAGAATCCATGTTTTGAAAACTACGTCAAATGGATGTGAAGAAAATATTTCTCAATGGAGAGATTGAGAAAGAAATATACATCAAGAAGCCAGATGGTTTCGTCATACATGAGAAGGAGTCTCATGTGTGTAGGTTGAAGAAGGCTCTGTATGGACTCAAGCAGGCACCTATAGCTTGGTATGAGAGGATTGATGGACACCTAATGAGGTTGGGCTTCAACAAAAGTGTTGTTGATCCCAACATGTACTACAAGACTGTTAACGGTGAGGCCTTGATTCTAGTCCTCTACATTGATGATTTATTCCTCATTGATACAGAAATCCTTATTATTGAATGCAGGTATGCGTTGGCCTCTAAGTTCGAGATGAAGGACCTTGGTATGATTCACTACTTCTTGGGACTAGTGGTGTGGTAGAGAACTGATGAGATCTTCCCAAGTCAGGGGAAGTACACAATTGAGATATTGAAGAAGATTGAGATAGTGAACTTCAAGCCCATGTCTATACCAACAATGACACTTATCCGAGAAGGGATAGGTGGGGCACTTATTCGAGAAGGAATAAGTGTAGTTGGGCTTATAACCCAACGTCCCATGTGGAGAGCACATGAGGACATGTCAAGGGAGTTGACCCTTGATGTCATACACTATGGGAGTTTACCCTAGTGTTTCTAGAGGGTGTAGCCTCTAGAATTCCACATGGAATGCCATGTGTGACAAAGTTTCTCCAGATCATACTCCTCTATGAATTGAGTTGAGTTTATTTGTGAGGACACTTATCCGAGAAGGGATAAGTGGAACACTTATTTGAGAAGGAATAAGTTCATTTTGGCTTATAGCCCATTGTCCCATGTTCAGAGAACATGAGGACATGTCAAGGGAGTCGACCCTTGATGTCTCACACTATGGGGAGTTTACCCTAAGTGTTCCTAGAGGGAGTAGCCTCTAGAAGTCCACATGGGAGTGCCATGTGTGACAAATATTTTACTACTATGGTGGTTTTGTACCACTGGCAGAGAATGTGTGTCTCTGGATAGTAGTTGTGTACTACTATGGAAAGATACCTCCCTAGCTAAGAGGGAGTGTTGATGTTTCAGCATCGAGCATAACTTCTCCTACATTGGGCTGCAAACCAAGGGAGATAAGATACATTTATCACAAAGGTGCACTTGTGATAAATAGGCCCAGACGTAGTCCTTCCTTGATCATGACAAGGAATAATATAGACTTGAGGTGCTTGAGGTGATTTCCACGTGTCAGTTAGCATCAAGCCGACATTCACTCATAGGTGTGTGCCTGTGGTGAAAGATCTTGGTATAGTCTTTGTCCTAGTCATGGAGATTCGACAGGGAATGATAAAGACTCAAGATGCTATATGATATTACATGTGGATCCAAAGTGAGCCTAATCTTAGAGAGAGTTAATTGGCTTAGAGGAAGAGCCACAGAAGGATTTTCTCCTTGGTTCAGGTGGGAGAGAGATGTCTCCCAAGACTGACAGACAAGTGTCATAAGTCTAGGGTGAAGTTTGTATACTTCAAAGACAGGAGTGGCATGTTGCAGAATGTCTCCCTCATTGAGAGGGAGTGTTGATGTTTGGACAACATCGGGAAGACATTCTCTAAAGATAATAATTAATAATACAATTATTGTTGATTATTAAATATAGTATATTATAAGTAAATGATAATAATAAATAGTTGTTGATTATTCAAGGGACGCATTCATTCATGGATGGTCGCCTTATTTTCCCTATATATGGAACACTCGTTATTGTAATAATACATTGAATATCTCTCATATCTCATATGAATTAAAACTAACACTTGAGACTAGTCAATAGGACTAGTCAGATACCCTATATTCCATAGGGTGTATCTACAAATTTAAGATGACCCAGAAGATGAAATCTTTACCACATATACCGTACTAATTTATGTGAATAGCCTCCATATTGTAGGGTCTGTAATGCTACAGAAAATGTTTTATAGCGAAAATTCTGCAATGACTCGGTTTAGGATGATTCCAGAACCCTATCTTGCACAGGCTGTATCTCTGAAATTGTACGAACTCGGGAGATGAAATTTTAATCCCGTGTACCTTGATCCATCTGCTAAATATCCTCCAAGTTGTTCCTTCTGAAACATTGTATAAAAAAAGTTATAGAAAAAATTCCAAGGTGTCTCATATGTAGCAGTGAAACCCCAAGACCTTGAGCTCTGATATCATATGTTAAAACAAAATATCAATATAGCATAGAAAAACCTCATAATAAGTACTCAACGCCTTGACAAAGAGACAAATTCAGATAATAAGCCTCTGCGAGGGGGCAACCTCCTTATGCCCACATAAATGTACAATTACAAGATTATTCAAAATGAAAATGTCTCCTTGGTATATATAGGATACTAGGAGGTATAATTACAACTAATGGACTAAAGACGACATAAATAAAATAACATTACTAATATAATATGCCCCAATTAAGGGGTAATGAGCCATTATTTAAGGTTTAACATCCCACAATCACCCAACACAAGGGTTTGAAAGTTGACTCCATATGTAGGATTTTCATTATGCCTCATTGAGCTAAACCCTAATTCCATAGATCCTATGACAAACACTTTTATGGGAAATAGAATCATAGGAGAGGGGTCCCCCTAGCTGGAATTTAGTGCCAAGATTCCAAATGAACTGGTTTTTAGTTGATCCAAGGCACGATTTGTGTGTTACAGTGAGTTGCAACTTGCCTCCTGAAGTCATTCACGGACAGAATGACAATTTGGTCGAAGGGAAAAAAAATCACAACTGAGCGACGTAATTGAGTTATGTAAGCTACGAAAGGTCTGTATGGCCAACTCCCATGTGACCATGGTGCCCACAATCATCTGACATAGGGGTTGTGGAATTTTACCCCCTGTGTCAGATTTGCATTGTGACTCACTGAGATAAACCCTAGCTCTAGAGATCCTCTAACAAACACTTTTTTGGGTGAAAGAGTCATAGGAGAGGGGTCCCCCTAGCTAGAATCCATTTCCAAGTGTCCAAAAAAACTATCGTTTCATCTATGCAAGGCATGGTGTAATTGGAAACATTCCTTCTTTTAGAGGAAGAGAAGGGGGTTAAAATAATGATGAGGATGAATATAATTGTTCTAATACATGATTTACCTAGACAGGAGGAGAGGGGGAAGCACCTCAATTTTTAGTATCATAAGTACTTTTAAAATGAGAAATCTAAACCTAACAATAGGTCTTTCCCATTATCCAAACCATGGGTTTCAAGGACATAAAATATATGGAAAAATATGAACAATGCCTATCTAAGCTACCAATTATTGATAAAATACCTAAAGTCCTAGGGATGAGATCCACTCCAAATACACCACTTGCTGAAAATGGAGAGCTACATTCTATATTTACCCCACCAACAAATAAGAATGGTGAATGTGAGAATATGATATGGGATTTGAATTATAGTACTAATTCCTTGTTATTATCAAGCCATGCCAATCCCATTAGGACCAATATGCTCAGGAAGGGAAACAAGGATCAATACAAACATTTATTTTATTTGACCATGCCATTCTTCTAAGACTCTATAAGATAAAGAGAGAAAAGGGTCCAAAAAAAGTTGTTTTGTTGCACTATATCCTTATGACTCAAGCTACACATAAATAAACAACTCAACACAAGAAATGCAAATTGACATATTAACATAACAATATCAAAACATAACAATATCAAACTAAGTTATTGAAAGTCAACTAATTATACCTTATTCTCCATCCAGATAACAAAATCAGACCACTTTTTTTCTTGTATCACCTTGAATTCTAATTATGATGGATAATGCCCATATTGTTTCTCTTTTCAAAACATGGAAGATGGACTAGTTAAAGTAATTAATATCCAATCATTTATGTTTTTGTACAATTTAAAAAAAAATATCATTTCAAATATTCCTAGGACTTACAAATTTGCATATTAAGGCTTCTAAACCTGTTTTTCCAGTGTGATGTGTGGAATGAAATTTGGAAAGCCTGGACTTCGAGGCTTTTTCATGAAACATACACTAACTTAATTTAATTATACACTAGAAAAATATAAAAACCATTTAATGAATTTGAAATAATCTAGTGTCGAAAATTCAAATATCTGTGTGCTCTCCTCACCAGACTTCCTCCATGCATATGCTCTATCATATTATTTCATGAGGTATTTACATACTTTCACATTTACATTAATTGGCCTTCTTTTGTTCCTTATCTCGGGATGAATTCCTTTTATATTTTTCGTTTGGTTGCAACAAAATCTCTTGCAATTTTGATTCATTTGTTTTTTTATCTTCTTTACTGACCAACCTATCCCAAATTCAGTCTCCATGTCATGGATGACTTATTTTTGAAGGTGCAAGGGTATCTTAGAGAATGGAATATGTAGATTCTCTTTGAAGCATTGAAGACATGATTCCTTGAACCTATGCATGAACACTTTCCTTAAATCTATCATTATGATATTCCCGAAGAAAACATCATATTCTACCTTGGTTTCATATGTACCAATGCAAGATGCATAACATGTACTGGTGGTGGAAAAATTATGTGACCCAAGAGTGGCTGGGACATTGGATGTCTCTAATCCCTGTTCCACATTCTTAGAGGTTATTGAGATTTATTTTCTGCTTGATATTTTGCACGATCCATGAATTTATGGGGAATCAATCGATTCCCTTTGACAAGGTTGGTTTGGTTGGACTGTTTCAGTGCCTTTAGTAGATCGTTCTTCCACATATTTGGAAAGCATGGACAAGTCTATACTTTCTAGTTTATTCACTGCTTCTACCCCCCATATACAGAGGCCATTGGCTCTTTCAGTTTCTCAGTGTCATTTCCCTATATATGTACAATAAATTTCTTATTTTAAATTTAAAAACAAAAAAATAAACCTTATATATTGAGAGAGGAAAATTCTTCTTTTATAATTTTGAAATAAAAAAATATAAAAATCACAACTCAAACAAGCAATGAAAACATGTAAAAATATATAAATTGAGTATGAAATACCTCATTCTGGCAAGAATCAAATCCCTTTTCTCGTTTCCCTCTACTGCTTGACACTTTTTGGCATCCTAGGATGAATTGTTTTCCTCTAGACTATGGAAAATCCCTTCTCTTTGCTCCATACACGTTGAAACAACTGGTGGGATTATAGATCGCTCAATTGGTTACGAGTCAACGAGGTCAAGTGGACATAGATCATATGTGGGTGTGCCTCCACCTCCTTTTCTATTCCCTATTATAAGGGGTGATCAACGATATTTGTTACTGTTCATTTGTGTCGATCAATGACCTCTGTATCTGTGAGTGAGGATCCTCCCATGTTTTACCCTTCCTTTTATTTTGGTGGTTCTATTGGGTATTATATTTTTTTACAATGCATGGGGACATGAGATTACTTGCACATTGGTGTACATTTTTACTTTTGGGTTCGTGCGGGCTCTAAAATCGTGAATTCAGATTTGTGAATGCACAAAATTGGTGTTATTGTTTGTTTTTAGGTGCGTGCGGGCTCTATTGCATGAATGCTTCCTTTCATTTGGTGTTATTAAAATTGTGAATGCACATGCTCTATTAAATTATTTTTTTAATGTTGGTGCACATGGGCTCTACTATAGTTTTTTTTGTTTTCCTTTCATAATCGACACTAAATTGGGCGCCATTAGCGTCGAATAGTGGAAAAAAAATGTAATGAATTTGGGGCACTAAATGGGGTGCAAATTGTACCCCATTCAGCACCCAACCTCATTACATAATTTTTCCACCAGAGGACACTAAATCCAATGCTAATGGCACCCAATTTAGTGCCAATTATTCAAAGTAAGAATTTTTTTTACGTTGCTTGGTTTGGAAATCAATTACATAACATATGCTTCTTGGTTTCCTTCATTCTCATGGGAGGAATCCACCATGGACTCATCATTCTTATGTTCAATAATTATTGAATCTCTCCATGTTGCAATCCTCATGTTTTAGGATAAAATACAAACTTGAAAATAACCAAATCAATTATGGTAGAGTAATAACCAAATTCAAAGATAAGGCCTTCATGAATTGGTTTCACCTTAAACTCCTCCCTCAGGAACATTACTACTCCTAGAAAGAATACTAGGGTTGATGGGGTTTTCACCCCCTACACATAAACATCCAATAACAATCAACATCCCTAAAATTGAATGTGGAAGATTGCACAAAATGGAAGAAAGAGTGTTTTTGGGAGGTAACTCACCCACCTTGACAAGAAGAAGATCCACTAGTTGAGTTAGTTAACAATTGAAATTGACCATAGTGAAGTTATCAATGTTCGCTATAGTTGGGGGATAAAAATTTCCTTAAGGAGGAGGAGGAGGAGGAGGAGGAGGAGGAACCTCATATCTTCTTAGGGGAATGCCATCAATACCCCACAAAAAGAATGTTCTTCCTTTGTCAAACTAGAGGGTTCACATTATCTTGATCTCATCCTATAGGAATATTCAAAAAAATTGGTGCATTTAATCCCCTCCATTGCATACCATTTCATACCAATACCATTGCATACCAATGAAAATACCAATGCATACCATACACTTATAGATCTGATTAAGTTTCTCTTATGAAACGTAGGGTTTTATTTATTATTTTATCTCACTCTACCCTTGAATTTTGCAAGACTTGTATGATTTAGATTGATGTTCCTCTAATATTCAATGATATTCGAGGACTTCGACACCTTACGAGGAAAAAGGACTTCGCCAAGGGTCCTCAAGACCCCTTATCCCAATGGTAAGGGTTATCTCCATCCTTCATTTTCCAAAATTTTTATAATTTTCCTTGTTTTCATAAATTGAAATGATCTAGGGTCTATTTCAAAATTTATCTTATGACTAGATCAATTTCTCTTAAGTTCTGAGATAACCCATGATTGCATATTTGTTAACTTGATCCTAGAATTGAAGGTTGAGTTTTATCTCTAAGGGATTTTCTTTTAAATTAGGTCGATCTGGTTTATGATGCAATTTAAGTCTTCATGAATAAATATCACATAGAAATTGCATTAACATTCATTTTATAAGCTTATTTAGTCACTAAAGGTTTATCTTTTCAAGAAATATGAATGCATGGAAATTGTCAATGATGTGTTTCTATTCGATGGTTGACACCATAATATAAGCGATCAATATATTGCAACACATTTGATCCTAAGAGATTCTTATATCAAATTGATGCTTGCATTAACCCAACGACTTAACATTTATCTCAACAATTTGATGGTTTATTAACCATCGTTCTTTGATTGATAACACATAGATCTGAAAGATATTTGATTTGGGACATGATATTAAAACCTGAAATAAACCTCCAACATACATGTTTGTTTCCTAACAGTCTAACACTTTAAACAATTATTTACTAGCACATTTTACTTGGGTACTAAATGTCTTTATAAGTCGTTGGTGCATTGATATTTTTGGATATTTATTTTCATCACTTAATGGTCTCCAAATCAAATAAATTTTGATACAATCTCACTATCAATATCCAAATCAAATAAATGTTAACCACAATCATTCCTGCATTTCTATAGTCTGACCATCTTCTCAAATATAACAGAGATTTAGAGCATCTTTAATTAGAAATAATTTCACTCTGAACTTTAAACTAGAGTTGTTACAAGGGTAGAGACCATCTTCGTTGATTCATGAGATGGAAAGAAATTCTGGGATTCATATCATACAAGGGAAGACTTTTAAAGAGATTTGGAGAGCCAAAGTAATCTCCACTTCCAATTTTTGGGACATCGAGCAAAATATTGGTTTGTTTGTACATAAGTGACAATAGGTTAATTTCAAAAATATGATTTAAAATCATATAAATTATCTTCATTTTCCTTGGTTTATAAAATTTTATATGCACCTTTGTTTCTAAACGAAAAATACTTCAGAGTACATATGACATCCCAAGTTAAATCCTATCTGATATGGATCATATACCAACCTACAAGGAATTTAGACCTAATAACGTATGGTTCAACATCTCGTTGATATCGAAATTCATGATGTGATTAACATCAACAACCTCAAATTATATGAGCCATGGCATTTGTAAGAGGAGAGAGGAGACACAGGTTGTGCACTAACAATATACTATTCCTAATTTTTTGTCTCCTCTCCTAGAATACACACTGCTAAATGCTAGGAGAAGGACCTTTGAAAGAAACAAGCTATAATATATCCTATCAACAAAAAAGGAAACGTGTTTTCACAATATAAGAGGATCTCCCAATACATATTCAAGCAATAATTTTTCCATCTACAATAGAAAATGGGGACAAATTCTTCTTAAGAATGGAGGAAATTATGAAACTATGGGGTTAAAGTGATTATCACAAGGTGTAAATCCATTTTTTGTATTATAGTATGCTTTGTCTCAAGGGGTTTCATTTTTAGTGGAATGTAACTCCCATCCAGGTGTCGCTTGTAATTTGTAACCCCTCTAGAGATTCCTTTATTGGCTAAATAAGGTGTCATTTTTTCAACTGAGGACTTTTCCTTTATAAGGGTATCTATTATTGTATGAAAGCATAAGTTTTCTTTTCAAATGTACCTTCAGGACCAGAGTTGTCGAAATATTGTATTTTGTTTTCATGAGTGAGTTCATTACTTCTTTGTCCTTGATGTATTAAGATCTTTGTAAATATTTGCTTACTTTTCACCATCTCTACTCCATATCAATTATGATTGATCCTGAATATCACATGCATAAATTTATTGGGAATTATCTTTAGGTTCATGGTCTCTACAGTGGATGTTTGAAACTAAATGGTGGCCAAAATTGATGGAATAAAAGAAAA
This sequence comes from Picea sitchensis, assembly GCA_010110895.2. Taxonomy (NCBI): domain Eukaryota; kingdom Viridiplantae; phylum Streptophyta; class Pinopsida; order Pinales; family Pinaceae; genus Picea; species Picea sitchensis. The sequence goes on along the minus strand of SNQJ01S0098156.1, from coordinate 57,046 downwards.
AAATATTTTTGGCGATGAGGAAGATGAGCTAGGATTAAGGAAAAAAATCTTCCAAATTATTGGGCCAATGAATATTGGATAATATAGTAGAATTTTATATTTATTCAAAGGTATTGCAAGAAACTTATGTTGTGACTCATTGTATCAATTATCCAGATCTTGTCTCTAGGATTTTAATCAATAGAACAAAGGTTTTTGTAGAGTGAATCTAGAGATATATTGCGCATTTTGAAGGTTAGAGGCATCGGAATCACTAACTTTCACACAAAATTGTTGTTTTCTTGCAATAAATCATTGGGGTTTTGAAGGACCTGGAGCTTAGAAAGTGTTTATTAAAGACATAAAAAAGGATAACTTAGTGGCAAATATAGATTGAGGAATCTCCCACAAAAGTTAGTCTTGACTCCTGCTATAGCAAAGGATGATGGTGAATTCGTTTTCATAAGTATGTCATTTATATGGAAAAAATACAAGAAACACCTATCTTGGGAAGGAGAGAAATCTATATAGGCTATTCGATCCCTGAACAATTTAATAGGTGGGATTTCATTCTCCAATAAGAAGGCAAGTTTTTGAGATATGTCTATTTTCTCAAATCCCTCTCACTTTTGAGTCGGTGCTTTTTGAACTCAAGGGGGGTGTCCCTAATGTGTATTGTTGACCAGAAATTTGAAATATGCCATCAAACACTTCAAATAAGTAAGATGAGAGTTCATATCTGGAATAATTTTTTTCACATCTGCAAACTAATTCTGGAACTATTGTGGTAAAGGAATTAAGAATCTAATGGCACATTGGGTTTTAAATGCATTGTCTAATTGCTCATATATTTAGTTTCATATTGTTAGCACTAAAAGTCACACGTTGACTGCTAAAGTGTAATCTCAACACCCATCAAAATGTAAAATATAAGTTTTGGTTTGAATAGGTGGATCAACAAGATGGAGAAATAAAGGGAGAGGGAAACAAACTACAGATCAGTAGGCTACACCAATGGGAAATGGAGTAATAAAAATTCTACTCATAGAAGGAACTAAAGTTGCTCAACATAAAACAATATTATATGTTGATAAATGGAATAATGAAGAAGGAAAACATAAGATAAAGTTTTCACTAAAAAAATATTCTCTCGATTTAATAAATCAACAAATACTTAAATAAAACAATGACTGATGGGAAAAATTACAACAAATACTTTGTTTCTTAGGAATCCATAAATCATTGGAAACCTTTGATCCTCAAATATGAAATATATTCAAATAAGAAGATATATAAAACACAAGAATTACAATCTGAAAATCACATCTCTCATTAGTCTTCAATAACAATAATGATTACAATCATAAAATTCTCTCAGGCTTACAAATGAACACACACAGGGAAATTGTCTGCTTCTACTCTCTCTAGCCTCTCTTGGCTCATGAATCCAATCCCTATACAAGAGATACCTCCTCTCTTAAATAGAAAATATCATCAAAATATCCTTAGGAGGTCGAATCCCATCTCTTTCATTGGATTCTAGGCCTTGGATCTAGGTGGCAATAGTCAAAGAGACAAAAATCCAACAAACTGCTAATTTTCAAAAAATTGTTGGAAGTCATTAATAAATTGTTTCCAACTCACTACGTGAGGTATTTAATTGATCTAAAAATTAGGTTCAGGTGTCCCTTGACATATAACTGATCCATGAGAATTCATTCAAATCCTCCTTAACAGGTGGCAACCTCCCAACAAGGCGAATATCCAACAACTATGCAAAACATAGAATTTGCAGCACAATTCGTAGCGCACTAGTGTTTTAATTGTTTCTTTCAAATGCCAAACTAGGTCATGATAAAATTTGTTCAGCAAGTCAACAAGGATATCATATTCCTCCACACAAACTTTCATAGAAATCCACATCACCATTTTGGATTTATGATCAAATATGTAAAAGCAACTGCTACAAGAAATCTTGTAACGCATTTCGTAGCGCCTATCTCAATTCATAGCGCCTGAGCCAATTCGAAATGCCAAATGAAAATAAGGTATCCAAACCCTTCGTGACCTCCAGAAAATAAATAAATATCATGGAGTACCTAATGGCTATGAGGTTGATGCTGATAATTTCATATTTGCACTCAGATGCTTGCAAGTTGCCTAACCTCCAACCCTCTTCCTTAACTAGTTTGAAGCACTAACTAAAATATAGCTTGCACACTCCAAGGAGGTTGTTAATTGATGGTATGACATAATACCTGGATATATGGTTAAATGTAGGCTCTGAAAACCATAAATCCTCCTTTACATGATCAATCTTATGTGTTAACATTTGTCTCCACAAGGGATGGAGACCTCCGTGTGAGGCTCCAAGAATCATGAAGTTCCAGTGCCTTATCCATTGGGCTAGTGGAGTCTTATTCAAATACCTAAAGAAAACTGCAAACTGGAATTCTTGAAAATGAGCTTATTTATATACATGAACCTACTCTAACTGACTTTTACAATTTGCTTAGGTGAAAACAAACTTCCACCATAGCCACTCAAACTATTTGGTAACATAATTCTTCTCTTCACTACAAATGATCCGTACGAAGAAATAAAATCATGACAACTGATTAAATACATTCTTAGGATCACCAATATAACTTCCAAATTCTAAAAAAATGATAAAATCTACAGGCTCCAAAGCATTTGAAAAGTACAACTCCATGTATTCATTGACAGGGTCATGAAACTATTGGCAAGGCATACTAAACTGATAAAAGGTTACCTTCTCTGATTCAAAGTTTCCCATGGGTTGTTTGATGTCCTTTGCCAGAACATGTTATTGAATGATAGACAAAGGCATTTGTTGGTTGAATGGTTGCTCCTCATCTTCAGAACCACCTATGGGCTGACTGTTAATCATTTATGCATGTACTGTAAGAACAGACTGTTACTCATATAGATGATTTTTATCAAAACATGGTTTCTCATTTGTTGGTTATGGATAAGATATCAGCTGAATATGTAATTCCCCTTCAACACCTCCGTAGCATTCCCAAGGATCAGACTCATAATCATCATATATAGGAATTGTGCTAAGAGGTTCCAAAGAAAACATAGAAAAATTATGTTCATCACCATCATTGGTATATTCATCAAAAATAGGTCGTTCTTGGTGAGTATTTGAAACAAATTCTTCATCATAAGCAGGGATGCTAAAGACATATATTTCAAGAAAATAAATATCCTTTGTGTTCTATTCATAAGAGAAGAAAACAAAATCTGCCTTCAATTCTGAAAAGATGGGAAAAAACAAAGAGTAGTTTTTTTAACTAACTTATCATTTATCTCAACTTCATAGCCAGGAGAAATGTCTACTGTATTTTTATGATCAGAACTATCATTTAAATCTGCATCTAGTACAACAGAACAAGAAGAATAAAGCGTTGGTCCTTCACTGATTTCCTTGACTAGGTTATCTTCTTCAACTTCGCAGTCAGGAGAGAAACTTAATGCATCTTGAACACTTTTCTCATATTCCTCACAACAATCATGAAAAATAGAATTAGAGAAGTAATACCTTTTACAGTGCAAATTGAAAGTAGCATGGAATCCTGTCAAGGTGGATATGCTTCCAGTAGGGAGATAAAAGTAACAGTCTGTGGCACCATTCTTCACTGAGAACATAAACACTTTCATTAAGAAATCCTCCTGATGCAAGTTTAATTGATCCATGCATTGATGAAAATAAATGAGATGTTGAAAATGATCATCATCCTTTTCTTATTTGAATATAGGCAGAAAATCTCCCCATTATGATAGATCAGGCACTAGATTTGGAAAACCAGAGATGGCTGAAAAGTTTAGAGGAGAAAATATCCTTGCCAACATAGCCTCCATAGCCTTTGACATCTTGGTTCTTCATGGAGTGGAATCGACAGGTGAAAGATGCAGTCTTTTCTATCTCCAATCATTATTCACCATCAATAATTGGTTGTAATATTTTTCGTAAAACCCAAGGAAGATGTTCAACTTAGTCCCTGCAATGGTGCTAAGAATGTTAGCACTGAAAGTCACTCTTTGGTTTTTAAAGTGTAAGCTCAACACCCATCATAATGTAAAAGATAAGTTTTGGTTTGAATAGGTGGATCAATGAGATGGAGAAAGAAAGGGAGAGGGCAAAACATTGTACATCAGTAGGCTACACCAATGGGCAATGGAGTCATAAACATTCTACTCAGTGAAGGCACTAAAGTTTCTCAATAGAAAACAATATTGTATGCTGATAGATGGAAGAATGACGAAGGAAAACATAAGATATAATTTTCACTAAACAAACATCCTCTTAGTTTAATAATTCAACAAATACTTGAATAAAACAATGACTAATGGGAAAAATTACAACAGATCCTTTGCTGCTTAGGGATCCATAAATCATTGGCATCATTTGATCCTCAAATCTGCAATATATTCAAATAAGAAGATATATAAAACACAAGAATTACAGTATGAAAATAACATCTCTCATGAGTCTTCAATAGAAATAATGATTACAATCATAAAATTCCTCAGGCTCACAAATGAACACACACAGGGAAATTGCTTGCTCCTACTCTCTCTAGCATCTCTTGGCTCATGATTCCAACCCCTATCCAATAGCTCCCTCATATATTAAATAGAAAATAGAAAAAAAATGTCCTTAGGAGTTTGAATCCCATCTCTTTCATTGGATTCTAGGCCTTGGAGCTAGGTGGCTATAGTCAAAGAGACAAAAATCCAACAAACTGTTAATTTTCAGGAAATTGTTGGAAGTCATTAATAAATTGTTTCCAACTCACTGCATGAGGTATTTAATGAATATAAACATTAGGTGCAGGTGTCCCTTGACATATAAATTATCCATGAGAAGGCATTTGAACCCTCCTTGATAGGTGTTAACCTCCCAACAAGGAGAATATCCAACAACTATGCAAAATAGAGAATTTGTAGCACATTTCGTAGCACACTGGTGTTTTAATTGTTTCTCTCAAATTCCAAATTGGGTTAGCATGAAATTTGGTCAGAAAATCAAAATGGATATCATATTCCTCCACAGAACATTTTAGAGAAATCCACATCACCGTTTTGGATTTATGATCAAATTTGTGAAAGCAACTGCTACAGGAAATTCCATAGCGCATTTCGTAGTGCCTGTCTCAATTTGCAGCGCCTGATCTAGTTCGCCACGCAAAAGGAAAATCAAGTAGCCAAACCCTTCCTGATCTCCAAAAAATACGAAAAATCTCATGGATTATGTGATGGCTATGAGGTTGGTGTTGGTAATTTCAGATTTGCACTCAGATGCCTGCAAGTTTCCTAACCTCCAACCCTCTTCCTTAACTATTTCACAATGCTAGTTCGTAGAGCCAAATCAAATGTATCTTGCACACTCCGAGGAGGTTGTTAGTTTATGGTATGACATAATACCTATAGATATGGTTAAATGTAGACTCTGAAAACCTTAAATCCTCCTTTACATGATCAATATTGTGTGTTAACACATACCATACCATTACATACCAATAACATCACATACCATTGCATACCAATACGAATACCATTGAATACCATTGCATACCATACCATTTCATGCCATTTCATACCACTTCATACCAATGCCATTTCATACCATCGCATACCAATACCATTTCATATGACTACCATTTCATACCATTGCATACAAATATCATTGGATACCAATAACATTGCATACCAATACCATTGCATACCATCTCATACCAATACCATTGCATACCAATACCAATACCAATGCATACCATTCCCAATACCATTGCATACCATTTCCTCATACCATTGCATACCATTGCATACCAATTCATAATATATACTATTGCCAATACCATTCAATATCATTTCATATCATTGCATACCAATGCCAATACCAATGCATACCATACCATACTAATGCATACCATTTCCAATACCATTCCATAACATTTCATACCAATACCATTTCATACGACTGAAAACCAATACCATTGCATAAAATTTCATACCAATACCATTGCATACCAGTACCAATACCAATGCATACCAGTACCAATACAATTGCATACCATTGCAAACCAATACCATTTGATGCAGACCCCCCTTCTCTTCTTGGGGCTGCACGACCTCCCAGTCAAGGATCATTAAGTATTCTCGAACTCGATCAACTCCTCAGGACCTTTCTGGTCTCAAATGAAAAAAACATGCCTTGTTATCGCCCCCAGGGTTTTCACGGTCATGACCTAATCGTTACTGACTTTCCCGTCGATCAACAGTTCACAGTAATTGTGGGCTGCCAATGTGATCTCTCTTTATCGGAGATTTTTGTCCTTGCAATCAAAAAAGTTCTCACTCGAATATCTTCTAAATTGTGTTCATTGATCCCCTATCCCGACAAGATCATTGAAGTTGGTAAATAGCATGCTGCGAATTAGCATGTCCGCTAATTTTTCCTCCTCTCCCTGTAATGATTCCTCACTGTCTATTTTCCCATTCTCAGATCGACGGTCATCCATGGTACCTTATTTCTTAGCACCCTTTTCCAAATCTCAGACTAACGAGCGCTAGCTCCTTCTTGCATGTGACCTTGGGTTTTGACCCAGGACTTAACCTCTTCACGCTTCATGACTTCGACACTTTAAACCAAGACTAGATAAATGGTCTTTGGGCCCCCTCGCAATCTATGATCAAGATCCACTTCGGGACTCTGCGCTTCGGGAGTTCGGCACTTTTGACCTTCACTTTCCTCCGGAGTATTTTGTACTTGAAGTTCCATATCAGGCGCCACGTGTCCACCTTAAATAAATGGCTCTAGTCCACTTTGGGACTTCGTCTTTCAGAAGTATCAACTTCTCTACGCTTGCTTCCACCTAGAGCGCTTTCACCCAGAGTCCACAATCTATTGAATTGTATCCTCCCACAGATCAACAACTATGATTGACTTTGGTTCTTCAGGATTCGAGAGTTTTAAAATCCCCACACTCGCTTCCTCCTAAAGTACTTACATCTGAGGAGTATGATCTGTTGACACGTACCTCCCACATATCGACGACCAAAAGCCTCTTTGTCTATTCAGTCTTCGGGAGTTTTAACTTTCCACATTCTCTTTCTCCTAGATCACTTCCACCCGATGTACACAATCTTTTGACGCGTTTCCTTATGGATCCAACGACCACGATCCACTTCATCTATTCAAGCTTTGTGAGGTTAGACTCCTACACACTCACTTTCTTTTGGAGTGTTTTCACCCAAAGTTGACGATATGTCAACGCGTGTATCCCTTAGATTGACAGTTGTGAATTGATTCGACTATTCAAGCTTCGAGAGTTTCAACTTCTACACACTCACCTTTTGATCATTTTCACCTGAAATCTTTGATGTGCTCACACATACCTCCTAGCGACCAACGGTCATGATCTACTTCATCTCTTCGACAATTTCACTTTCTCCTTGTCCGCAAAATTCTCGAAGTTCTTTCACTCCAGAGTTATGGATCTTACGCCACCTGTCCCTCTGGATGATAGATGGTCCCTGGCCTCTTCAGGACTTCATTGAATCCTCGGTCCTATGTGCATGCATAGACTTAAAACTCGTGCGCCTTGCCCAAATCCAACAATCTGGAATGATCCCACTCCCTCCTGGATGGATCTTATCCGGTGACTCGTGAAATCCTCGTAAATTCATTCCCTTTTAATATTTCTCCCCATCATCTCCCATGAGATTTATCTCTCAAACCCTTTGACTCCTTAGAGGGATTACTCTGAAAATTAGTTGAACTTCCAATCTGTGAACTCCTTGAGACAGATTATTACACAAGACTTAACTTCTTGCGAGCAACTGTGCACACCTTGTAGCAGTCTCTTTGCACTCCTTGAAAATGGAATTTTTACGCTACCTCCTATGAGCTTCTGAGTCGAAATAGACTCCATGAACTCACTCCTTGCGGACGATATGCACACCTTGCATGAACTCAACGAAGAGAAACGATTTGAAAATTACCCTAATACTTCACAACATCAAATATTCAACAACATAACTCATTCATTCATGAAAACAGAAAATAACAAAGAACTGTAAATAGTAGTAACACCATGCATTGGATCAATTTTCCTTTGTGATATTCATGTTGGCATGTTTACAAGCAGAGTGTGCTTTTCATTGATGTCAATATTAGAGTATGCAGTGATGGAAAAACAGGAACAACATAAGCTTAGGAGGATTCATGCAGAGTCGCACGCAGTGCGTAGGTGTGCACCAGGGACGAGGTTAACTCATTGCCAAAGCTCAAGAGAGATAACATACTCAGGATCTTAGACAGATCAAAGGTTGAGGCCTTTGACACTTAGAAATTACTCCAAGTTAGGAGGATGTGTAAACTCAAGAGGAGAAGAGACAGTGATCATTGGATCCCATTGATAATTCCCAATGACCGTCAGATCTGAATTCAGATAGGTCAATCACGTAGATGGAGGACAGATCTCAGGCGTTAGATCCGAGCGTGGGGTCCAACCATCATTGGATCTAGGATAACCTACATGTTCTTTAAAGTTATAGGAGAAGCAGGCTTACAAAATCCCGAAACAGGTACATCAACTAGAGTTTTAGATACCGGGAGTTGGAGGAGTCAATAGTCGAGACTCTTCATCACAGGAGTCCAGAAGTGCCGAAATGCGAAATGTCAAAAATCCTGAAATAGGCACATCAACCGGAGTTTCAGATACCAGGATTTGGAGGAGTCAAGAGTCGAGACTCTTCTTCATAGGATTCCCGAAGTCACAAAATGAGAAACACCAAAATCCTGAAATAGGCACATCAACAAAGAGTTTCACAAACCAAGAAATAACTCCATTTCGGAGTTTCAAATACTGGGAGTTGGAGGAGTCAAGTGTGGAGATACTTCTCCAGAGGAATGCTGAAATGTAGGAATTTCGAAATGAAAAATTGCGAAAGCACTTTCTGGATAAACACTTGGTCACAACTATGGGCATGTGAAGGAAGGAGCTTGCAAGTTTCAAGGCTCCATTTCATGATCGGGAGTTGGAAGAGTCAGAGTGACTCGCAACAAATTCGCGAAACACGAAATTGCAAAATGTAGTTTTGAATAAGG
>SNQJ01S0098156.1:0-38187 GCA_010110895.2 Picea sitchensis | reverse complement strand
ATCAAGAAATATTTGTCTCTGTGTATATCATATGTGTGAATGATGTTGAATGTTCTATTGCTTACTTCCCTGCATTATTGTGATTGTCATTGAGTGCTCTATAAAGAGTTTAAAATAAGCATAATTGTTTAAGCACGGTAACAACTGATTCACCTCCCCCCCTCTCAGTTGTCCAACAATTCATTCAAATGTAAATGGATACAACTATGATAAAACAATAACTAAAAATTAAGCAACAACTAAATCACAACAATCTCCTAGTAATTTGCAACAGCCTCATTCGGGTATACAACACCTCTATTTATCCCAAAGGGTTCTTAGTGTTCCCTCTAACTAATCGTTTTCTCAAAAAAACTAACTACTACTTAAGTTCCATTACATTAAAGTCTAGGAGTGAAACTCCCAGATCACTCGTGATCATTTTTATCCCAAGTGTTTGATCTTCTTTAGTTTTCAATCATTTCAAAAAAGATTGACAGGAAACGCCAATGTTTAAGATTCCAAAATAATTCAAAAGGCGTGTTATGGCACTGAGTTGTCCCTCCACATGTTCTTGTTGGAGATGCTCATGCATCATACTCCCCTGGAAAAAAAATTCATGGAATCATGTCCATGAGCTCCAGCACTGACTTTCCATGCTTCTGGATATCAAATTCATTTTCCCAACTGGAATATTCTATTGGGTGTCCCTTCCACTTAACCAAATATTCAAAATAGGTCTTCCTCCTGGTCTTCTTTCCAATCCTCTAATCAATGACCTTCTCCATCTGTGGCTTTTCTTCTACAGGCATCTGCATATTCCACTGAATCTTCTCTTGATCATGTGATCTCTCTATGTCACCTTCCCTGTAAGGATACAATTCTAAAACATTGAATACCGGTGATATTCCCACATCCTCTAGCAGGTCTATCTCATAAGAATTGTTACCAATTTTTCTTAGGACCTTGCATGGTCCAATATTCTTCATCTTCAACTTGTTATATGTTCCCCTTGGGAACCTTTATTTCTTGAGATGTGCTAGAACCTGATCTCCTACTTCAAATTGAGGCTCCTTGCAATGTTGATCAAATTTTCACTTGTACTCTTGGATAGACATGCTTCATATGCTTCCTTGAAATCTGGATCATCACTGTACATTTCCTTAAGGTGTTCAAACCCTAAGGTCTTCACTTGAAACCGTTGCAGAATAAAAAATATCCTTCTCAATCCATCAACGACTTTGTTAGCATTTCTAGAAATATGTTTTATGACAAAAATGAAATTTTGAATAAACTCAATCCACTTTGCATGTCTTTGATTCAATTTTTCCTGTCTGGTTATGAATTGTAAATCCTAGTTATCGCTATACAAGAAAAATTCCTTTAGAACAAGGTAGTGCCTCCATTTCTTTAAGGCTTGAATTATGGCATAAAACTCTTTGTCATATGTGGAGTACTTTCTCTTAGTCTCATTCAACTTCTCATTGAAATATGCAACATGCCTATTATCTTGGCTCAAAACTGCTTCAATTGTAACTCCACTTGCATCACATCTCACTTAAAATGTCTTCCTCAAATTTGGCAATAATAGAATTGGTCATTCTATTATATTCTCCTTCAATATATTGAAGCTCCTCTCGGCATATTCTGTCCATTTAAAAGACTTGTTCCTCTTCTTCACAGTATCCATCATTGGTGAAAAAATTCCACTGAAATCTCTAACAAACTTCTCGTAGAAACTCACTAATCCATGGAAGCTTATTACTTCAAACATACTCCTTGGTGATGGCCATTGTTTGATTTCTTTCACCTTCTTTGGATCCATCTTCAATTCATTTGAAGAGATCACAAAACTCAAGTAAATGAGTTATGTCTTCATAAAATAGGACTTCTTCAAATTTATCAACAACTTCTCCTGTTGTAGTTTCCTCATCACTAATGTCAGATGTCTTAAATGCTCTTCTTTATTTTTGCTAAATACCAACATATCATCCAGATACAAAATCAAAAACTTACCAATGAAATCATTCAATACTTCATTCATCAGTCTCATAAAAGTACTTGGGAAATGTTTTAAGCCAAATGGCATAACTATCCACTCATACAACCCTTCATTTGTATTAAAGGTTGTTTTCCACTCATCACCTTCTCTCATTCTTATCTGGTGATATCCACTTTTCAAATATATCTTAGAAAAGAAATCTTATCCACTTAAAAAATCCATTAATTCATACATTCTTGGCAAAGGAAATCTATACCTCATGGTGATCTTGTTTATGGCTCTCGAGTATGTACACATCCTCCATCCTCCATCCTTATTTAGACTCAACACAGTTGGTACTGCGCATGGACTCAAGATTTCTATGATCAAACCCTTGTCTAATAATTCATGGATTTGTTTCCTTACCTACTCATTCTCTTGAGGTGTCAATCTGTATAATGATTTGTTTGGAAGACTTTCTCCTGGTATAAAATCAATATGATGGTTGATACTTTTGATGGGTGGCAATGAGTTAGGCAACTCAACCACTACTATGTTAGCAAAATTATCCAACAACTCTTGAACTTCTTCAGGTAAATCATCTATACAATTACTTGTAAGGAAAACTCTGTGTTTCCTCACCACAACAAACTACATCTCCTGTTCCTTCTTGACTTTAGTCAAGAGTTCATTCCCACTCATGAGAAGTATGATTGTTATGGCTTCTTCCTTTACCTTCTTCTCCTCTATTGTCAGCAACATGTGTGTTCTACCATTCTTTTCCAAAGTATAAGTATGTTTTCTCCCATCATGAATGACATTTCTATCAAATTGACATGGTCTTCCCAACAAAACATGACATACATCCATGGGGATCACATCACACATAATTTAATCTCTATATCCTCCTATTTTAAAGTCATCAAGGCATTGTTTAGTGACAATTACCTAGTGTCCTTTCTGCAACCATGAGACTTTATATGGATTCGGATGTGCAGTTGTATCCAGCTCCAATTTATCCACCATATTTGTGGATACTAAGTTATCAATTCCCCCACTATCAATTATCACCTTGCATACTTTGTCTCTAGTCTTGCAAGTTGTCATGAATAAACTGTTCCTCTACACCGGGTTTTCAACTTCTAGTTTTGGCTTCAAGAGAACCTTCCTCAACATCAAAGATATTCCATCTTCTGCTCCCTCTTCTTCAACATTCAGCTTCTGAGCTTCTGAAATGTGAGCTTCACCTCCTTCTTTATTTCTCTCAGGACATTCCCAAGACATGTGTCATGTCTTTCCACATGCATAACATCTTATCTCTCCTCCTCTGCTTCTTCCTCTTCCTTTAGAAGAACTTCTTCCACCACTTTGTCTCCCTCGGGAACTTCCTCCTCTTTCTGAGTGACTATGTGGTTTCTCAATCTCATCTTTGGTATTTTGTGCCTTGTCATGGGAAACTCCCTTTCCTTTGTGCGGGCTTCTACCCCTACCTCACTGGCTTTGTTTTCTAGCCAAATTATCCTCTTCTTTCATTGTAATCTGATAAGAATCATCTACTGTCCTTAACAACATCATGCTGACCTCATCCTGGATTTCATATCTCAATCCATTTATATATCTAGCAAGCTTTTCTTCATCTTCATCTCTTTGTCGAGACCTGATATTCATCTTGTAGAACTCCTCTGTGTACTTTTTCACTATCATACCCTTTTGTCTCAGGTTATGCAACTTCCTGAACATATTTATATGATAATGTTTGGGTATGAATTTAGCCTTTAGCTTGGCTACCATTCTGTCCCAATTATTTATCCTTTGATTTCCTTTGCTTCTCCTCTCAGCCTGGAGTTCATCTCACCATAGTGTTGCATGTACTTTTATCTTGGTTACAACATGTATCACCTTCTTCTCCTCATCGACATATTCATAGTCAAAATATTTTTCCATGTATCTTATCCAATTCAGCAGATCTCTAGCATCCAAATTGCCTTCATACATTGGGATGTTTATCTTGGCTCTAGCTCCCAATTTAAAAAATTCTCTCAATAAGTGTTCTTCAGTAACATTTTCCCCTGCAGCTTCTTCAACTTCTATTTCTTCACTTTCTGCCTCACTGATTTCCCCAGCATCAGGTGCTCTCCTCTGTGCTTCTTCCATCGCCTCTAATATTGCATGAATCTCTCTCATTTCTCTTTCTACAACACAATTGGATATAGGAGGATCCACTCGTCTCTTTGGTGGAATTGTGCTGATTGTTTCTCACACACAGAGTACAACTTCGAGCTCTTGTTTTCTACCCGAAAACAAATTCAGGCTTTAATAACACTTGATCCAGACCCCCCTTCTCTCCTCGGGGTTGCTCGACCTCCCAGTCAAGGATCGTTAATTATTATCCAACTAGATTGTCTCCTTGGGACCTTGTTGGTGTAAAACTAAAAAAAAAGGTCTGGTTATCACCCTTAAGATTTTCACAGTCACAATTTGACTGTTACCGACTTTCCCATAGATCGACGGTTCACAATAATTTGAGTTGCCAACGCGATCGCTCTTTATCAGAGATTTTTGTCCCTGCAATCATAAAAGTGCTAACTCGAATCTCCTTTAAATCATGTTCGCTCATCCCCTTTCTCTAGGAGATCAACAATGCTAGTAAATAGCGGGCTACGAACTAGCATGTCTGCTAATTTTTCCTGCTCTCCCTGCAATGATTCCTCGCCATCGATTTTCCCATTCTCAGATTGATGGTCATCCGTGGGCTCTTACTTCTTAGCAACCTTTTCCAAATATCACACTAATGGGCACTAGCTCCTTCTTGCATGTGACCTTGGGTTGTGATCGAGGACATAACCTCTTGGTGCTTCATGACTTTGACACTTTAAACTGAGGCCATATCAATGGTCTTCGTCCCCCATCACAATCTATGGTCAAGATCCACTTCGGGACTACGTGCATCGGGAGTTTATCACTTTCGACCTCTGCTTTCCTTCAGATTATTTTGTACCTAAAGTTTCATATCAGACGCCACACATCCACCTTAAATCAACGGCTCTAGTCCACTTCAGGACTTTGGCCTTCGAAAGTCTCAACTTCTCTACACTTGCTTTCGCCCGGAGCACTTTCACCTGGACTCCATGATCTGTTGACACGTATCCTCCTATAGATCGATGACTATGATTGAATTTGGATCTTCGGTCTTTGGTATTTTTAAACTCTCCACACTCGCTTCCTCTCGAAGTGTATGATCTGTTGACATGTACCTCCCATAGATCGATGGCCAAAATCCTCTTCGTCTATTCAGTCTTCGAGATGTTTAATTCCACTTTTTCTTTCTTCTGGAGCACTTCCACCTGAAGTACACAATCTATTGATGTGTGTCCTTATGGATCCGATGGCCACTATCCACTTCGGCTATTAGGGCTTAGGGAGGTTCGACTCCTGCACGCTCGCTTTCTCCTGGAGTGTTTTCACCCAAAGTTGATGATCTGTCGACTATGTCTCCCTCAGATCGATGGCTTTGAATCGCTTCGTCTCTTCGGGCTTCAGGAGTTTCAACTCCTGCACAGTCACCTTCGGAGCATTTTCACCTGAAATCCTTGATTTGTTGACACATACCTCCTGGCGACCAATGGTCGGGATCTACTTCAGCTCTTTGGCGATTTCACTTTCTCCTTGTCCACAAAAATCTCGAAGTTCTTTCACTTCTGAGTTATGGATCTTACGCCACCTATCCCTCTGGATGATGGACGGTCCCTGGCCTCTTTGCGACTTCGACGAATCCTCTCTCCTATGTGCATGCACAGACTTAACACTTGTGCGCCTTGTCCATATCCAATGATCTAGAATGATCCCACTCCCTCTTGGATGGATCTTAGTTGGTGACTCATGAAATCCTCAGAACTTCATGTTGGAAATATAACTAAGAGGGGGGGGGGTGAATCAGTTATAATATAATATTGAAAGTTTTTTTTCTTTTCTGAATCTTTCTAAATTATTATTTAAAGTGTTATTGATAAATTAACATGCATAGATAAACAGTATTTGATCCATCACACGAAATACATAGAGACACAGATTTCTCATGAGGAAACCCATAACGGGATAAAAACTCTTCTTCTTAGGATGTCAATCAAGCTCCAAATTTCATTTACATCACAGTCTTTGAGCTCCAACTCAAATATGAGGCTACAACCTTTGATAGCAAGCTACAACTTGCAGAGAGAACCAACTCTCAGATTTCTCTAGCACCAACTAGATGGAAGCACCAACTCCCAGGTTTCTTTAGCACCCACTAGAAGAAAGCACCAACTCCTAGAATATCTTCTAGCACCAACTAAAATTTAGAGGACTGCAATCCTCCCTAGCACCACCCTACCACCCTGATTGAATATTACAAAATTTTACTCACTTTCTCCATCTCTTCCAACTTCTATTCTTTATTCCACTTCTATCCTCTGTTCATTTTCCTGCTACGCACATCGATGCTTTGTTCATCTTCTCTTTCTTCTCTTTATACTTTGAGTTGCCTCGACATCCTATACACTGCATCTATGATCTCCTCTTTAGGTATTGTTCTTCCTCCCTACCTATCCACATACATCACTATCGAAGTCACACACACTATTCTATGTTCTGCATTTCATTCTCACGTCGAGTACTCTGCCTAAAATTCATAGAAACTCCTCATCTTCTCTGGCAGTT
Source organism: Picea sitchensis (assembly GCA_010110895.2). Classification (NCBI taxonomy): domain Eukaryota; kingdom Viridiplantae; phylum Streptophyta; class Pinopsida; order Pinales; family Pinaceae; genus Picea; species Picea sitchensis. The sequence continues at coordinate 31,532 of SNQJ01S0098156.1, read as the reverse complement.
ATGTTGTATCCATTCATCATCAATGGAAGTTATCCAAAGATTCTTTGTCTTTTCTATCTATCAAAAATATTCATCTTTTCTTTCAGTTACAACCAATCAATTATGGCTTCTATGGCTTCTAAGACCCTACCTTCACATGACCACCGATGGTGACCAAACACGTATTCAAAAGGCACTTCACATTCTTGGTCTAACCAGTGCTAGCTCCCTTTATTTCAAGATGACCTTGGGATATGAAATTCACATGACCATGAGATTGTGGGCGCGAGCTCTCTTCTCATTAGCCCCTTATCGCATGTGACCTCGGGCTATGTATTTTCATAAGAGAACGATTGCGGGTGTGTCCAACAGTGGTTTTGGGATTAACTGCTTTTTTCCCCGCAATCTGCCTCTAGCTACCACGTACCCTTTCTCCAATACCATCGTTTCAATTGCAGCCTGCCCTTAGAAAATCAATTTGTGAGCAACTTTTGATCCCACAATCATGCGTGATTTTCGGTCTCTCTATCTCTGAAAAATTCCCTCGATAAATGGCTCATATCTCTTGTCTTTTCCTACCTTCTTTCCTCTGTCCATGTAAGATACTTGGTCTCAAACTCCAAGTGACATGTCTCCCTTCAAACCAACGGATGATATCAATTTCTCCTTTCGGGCTTCAGGAGTCTTGATTCTCAAGCTTTTCTCTCTCCTGGAGAATTTCTCCCAGAGTCCATGATCCAATGACTCATGTCCCTTTTAGATTGACGATCACAATCCCTTCGGGTATTCGGGGTTCATAAATCTCAACTTTTCGACATTTCAACCTTCCTTTTCTTTTATCCAGAGTTAGCGATCGACTGACACATGTCTCTTAGAATCATATGGTTGAGATTGACTTCGAGTTTCCGGTGTTCGGGAATATCAACTCTTAACTTTCTTTGCTCTCTTTTTCCAGAGTGACTTTCCGTGAACTCCACAAATTTCTGCCACACTTCCTTCTGACAATCAACGGTATAGATCTTCTTCAGGTATTCAGCGTTCGGGACTTCGGGACTTTAGGCTAATTAATGGTGGTAAAACTCCTGGATTTACGTCACTTACTTATGTCACTTGATGACATGTCATGCGCCTAGTAGTTGCCACATGTCACTTGGATTTGTGACTTGCACATACCTAAAATGTCGAATCAACTTGACACTTGTCATTGTCTAATTGCACCATGTGTCCTTGCTAACGTAGGCTTGCTGATGTGGATCCTCATTCACTTTGGAACTTTGGCCTTTGGGACTTCGGGTATTTCAACTTTTCAAGTTGCCAATTCTTCCAAAGTGAGAATCCCCGAACAATAACCTCCTCACAACTTTTAGACCCAAACTAAATGTTGTTCTTCGATCATGTTCTTAGATTAACGGTTCGATCTTTCTACGTGATTCTTTTCTATCTTATCTTGTCCTTCCACTTTAAAATGATCTGACTACTGACATTTACTATGGCTCTTCAGCTCTCCGGACTTCGGGGATTTCAGATCTCAAAATGAAAATTCTCGAAGTGATTTTCTCCGGAGTTGTGGATCGTGTGCCACTTGTCAGTATTGACAATGGACAGTCCCTGCTTACTTCAGGACTTTGACAAATCCACTCTCCTACGGTCATTGAAAGGCTTAACCTTCATGCATGTATTTCAGAATAGAACGACTGTTGATCCTCGATGCTCAGATCCAGCGGATTAGATCTATATTTCTCCTATGCGCTTCCTCTGGTCGCTAGGCATTGATCTAACGGTCATCGGGTATTTGGTATTAGTGATCCAACAACCACTATCGTTCTTCCTCCTAAGATTTCTAATCATTCTGACTTAGAATTTTTTCTTGACCTTTTATCCTCCTGCGAGTCTGTCTCTTGGATCTCATCTACACTTTTGGAACCCACTATGTCTTTTGCACTCTCGAGGTTTGGTTCACTTCTTTTATTTCCATCAATGACAAGCACATTCTTCCTATAAACATGCCAACAATCTCTTCTTAGACCTCCAACTGTAGCATACAGACAACACCTTTTCTCCCCCTTTGGCATCAATGTCAAAGAGAATAGAGAGTGACTCTGTGCTCCCCCTGATCAGATATACTAGGAGCACTCTCCCCCTCATCAGATAGACTATTTAACTTGGTAACAGGGTCACACCCAACTTCTGGCGTAGATACTCAAACCGAGCCTTTGCAAGCAGTTTAGTGAAGATATCAACAATATGATCTTGGGATGGAACATAATTCAAAGAAATAATAGTGTTGGTTACCTATTCCCTCAAGAAGTGATACTTGATGGGTATATGCTTGGTGTTGGAGTGAAATACATGATTCTTTGACATACTAATGGCACTAGTATTATCACAATGAATTGGGATCGGTGCACTATACTTTACCTCCAAGTCTCCAAGTGTTTGAATCATCCATAATACTTGAGTACAACAAGTGGCAGTTTCAATGTATTTAGCTTCTATAGTTGATAAGGAAATGGAACCTTGCATCTTGCTCAACCATGCTACAAGAGAATCTCCTAAGAAGAATGCACCACCACTTGTGCTTTTCCTTTCATCCACACAGTTAGCCCAATCAACATCTGAATAGATTGATAGTTGAAAATTTTGATTCCTAGGATACCATAGGCCATAGTTCATTGTTCCTTTCAAGTATCTGAATATTCTTTTGACAGCTAACAAATGACTATGTTTAGGTGCAGCCTGATACCATCCTACCATTCCAACAACATGCATTATGTCTAGACGGGATGTTGTGATGTATAAGAGGATTCCTATTATAGACCTATAGGAACTCTGATCAACATTAGGTGAGTCATCATCCTTTCTTAACTTGCATCCAGTGACCATAGGTGTGCTCATAGGTGTAGAATATTCCATTTGAAACCTTTTCAACTTTTTTTTTAGATATTTCTCCTAAGAAAGAAATAATCCTTCATACCTCTGAGTAATTTTCATACCAAGAAAAAATGACAGTTCCCCTATCATAGACATTTCAAATTCAGATTACATGGTCGAGGAAAACCATTGTACTAATGAATCATTATTGCTCCCGAATATTATGTCATCTACATAGACTAGCACAATGAGAAAATCATTACCCTCTGTTTTGATATATATATTGTTGTCAATTGTTCCTCTCTTGAACCCTTTGTCTTGAAGATACTTATCTAGTCTGTAATACCAGGTACAAGGAGCTTGTTTAAACCCATATACAGATTTATTTATCTTGCATACAAATTTAGGGTTATCTGACAGTTGGAAACCCTCTGGTTGTTCCATATAGACTTCTTCTTTTAGATATCCATTTAGAAAATATGACTTGACATCCATTTGATAGAATTTAAATTGTTTGTGACAAGCATAGACAAGAAACATTCTAATAGCTTCTAATCTTGCTACGGGTGCAAACGTTTCATCAAAGTCCAGTCCTTCTATTTGAGCATATCCTTTGTAGAACAATCTAGCCTTATTTCTTACATTATTTCCTTGCTCATTAATCTTATTTTTGTAGACCCATTTGTATCCTATTACATTTTTATTTGTTGGCCTAGGAACGAGTTCCCAAGTGCCACTCTTTTCAATCTGGTCTAGTTCCTCATTCATTGATTTTAACCAATTTACATATTCCTTGGCTTCATTGAAGTTCTTGGGTTCCACCATGGATATGAAGGCTACATGTGATTGCTTGGTGTCTTTGATTATCCTACTCCTAGTTTGTACACCTTTTTCTTTCTCACCAATTATTTGACTTTCAGGATGATTCTTTTGAGTAATTCTCGAGGAAGGATTTGATGTTGATTGTTGTCCTGACTCTTCTTATCTGGGTGTCTCTTCTCCACTTGATTCCTCATATTCTTGTGACTATGGGATTTGATGTTCTTCATTTTCATTATTCTCATCATCTTTTTCATCTCGCTTAGTGCTTATTCTCTATTAATCTTTTACAAGATCCTCTTCATCAATTCAAACATCAATATAGTCTACTAATTTATGCATTATTTTGTTAAATCATCTGCAACCTTTATTGTTTGTTTCATATCCTAAGAAGATACCTTTATCATCTCTACTATCAAATTTTCCCAGACGATCATCATTATTTTTGATGTAGCATTTACTTCCAAATACTTTGAAGTGCTTGATGGATGCAGGTCAACCAAACCATAGCTCATGTGGATTTTTATCATTGTTTGGCCTTAGATGTGATTTGTTCATAATATGAATAGTTGTGTGAACAACCTCCACCCAGAAGGTTTTTAAAATGTCCCTTTCATTCATCATGGCCCTTGCCATCTGCTGAATTGATCTATTTTGGCATTCTTCAACTCCATTTTGTTGAGGAGTACTTGGAATAGTATATTCTCTTTTAATTCCATGTCTATTACATAATTCTTTGAAATCTCTTGACAGAAATTATCCTCCTCTGTCTGAGAAAATGTCCTTTAACTTTCTTCCCATCTGATTCTCAGCTAATGCCTTTGTTGGCATAGGGGCAAACCCAGGGTTCAGGCTCCAAGAGTGCACCAATAATCCCTAACTACTGGACCTTTCGACAACACCTGGGAGGTAGATGCAATCTCACCCAAAGTAGCTATGGGGGGGTTGGAGGACAATGATGTCTACAACTAGAGGAAATGCAGAGTGGATTCACAACAAAAACACATATCAACCTAGTTATCCTTTATCTTCCTTATGCCTATTGCACAAGTTACATTCATATCTAATGCAATATCACAATAGTAGAATATCAAAATGGCAGAGAACACAACATCAATCACACATAACACAATATATACGTGCTTCACCCTCTCCCTAGGGCTACGTCCACAGAAATGTTCTTTATGATATATTAAGATGGAAGCATACATTTCTTATCTTCTCTCTTAGCTAGCAAATCCTCTCCTCTTCTCTCTCTTTCTCTCCCCTCCCTGGGCACCCAGCTACAGGGTTGATATTCTCACCCAGCTGAATATCTTACAATACCAGAAGGCTCTCGCACTCATCACTTCTCTCTCACGCTATAATATTCACTCAATCATACAATAACAATGAACTCTCACCCAACTTAGCACCAACCCATCCCAGGTCCTTTAGACCTTTATTTATACATTGCAATAGCTCTTCAGACACCCTTAGGTTAATACCTAAGTGTCAAAACCCTAGATACCAAAACCCTAGGTGTCTCAAAGCCTAGGTCAACTTGACTCACATTTTTAGGGCTTCACCAACCTTCCTTTCCTTCCTTCACGCACGATGCTTCAAAGCATCTGTTGACATCTTCTTTTGTTTATTGAGTTGTCCACGATCCTTCTTCCTTGTTGATCTATCATGATCGATCTCCTCATCCAATGACTTGATTTCTCTTACTTCTCTCTGTCTTTTCTTCTCTTTTTCTCACTTCAACCCAGTATCAGTCACTGTGTCTTCCACGTAATTCGCATTTTACCTTTTCTCCCTATTTCCAAATCTATCATGGTAGGCCTTTTCGCTTTATTTATGAACCTCCTCGTGAAATATCGCAATAAATATTTCTTCTTCCAGTTCGACCAACTGCGCAAGCCTCTCTTGCACAGCGCCAGTGTCATCCATATCTGTAAAGATTGCAATTATCAGACTAGGAACCAAATATTCCATAGGTACAATTGCTTCTACACCATAGACCAATTTGAAGGGGGTTTGCATGGTTAGTTTCCTACAAGTTCTTCTATAGGCCCATAATACTGTTGGTACTCTCAAATCCCAGTCATCCATGTTCATGTTGCATATATTTTTCAGTGTTGTCTCCAAGATCTTATTGAATGCTTCTACTCTCTCATTTTCTTGTGTATGGTAAGGTGTGCTCTTCTGATGATGGACTGCAAATTCCTTAGTCAAGGCTTCAATGGTCTTATTAATGAAATGTGTGTCTTGATCACTCATAAGGATCTCCGGACATCCAAACCTGGTTATGATTTCATCAAATCTAAAGCGCACAACTGTAGTTGCACTATAGTCCTTAACTTCTCTTGCTCCGTCCCATCTGGTCAAGTATTATGTCGCAGTGATTATGTATCTATCTCCTACGCGCTTCCCTGGTGGGTTTATAGGTTGCACAAAGTCAATGGCTGATTTCTCAAATTCCTGTAGGGTCAGCTATGGCCCTAAAGGCATTTCATCTCTTCTGGACGGTCTCCCAACTCTTTGGCATACATCAAAGGCCTTATAGTATTCCTTATCATCTTTATATAGAGTAGGCCACCAAAGGCCAACCCTAAGAATATTTTGTGTTGTTTCTTTCCCTGAGTAGTGTCCTCCTGCTATGCCTTCATGTGCTTCTATGAGGATCAATGGTCTCTCTGCTTCCATAACACACCTTCTCAATATCTCATCAGGTCCCATATTGTATAGTTGTCCAACTATAAGTGAAAAGTATACAACGTGCACTACTAGTTGTTTCTTATGAGTGATTGTATATTCACTAGGTTCCATTCTTGTTGACAGGAACTGGACTATTTCTACGAACTGATCATCAATTTTTCTAATGGCCAACAACTATGCATCCAAAAATGCATCCTCCAAACTAGTAGTCTCTTATCCATGTTCCAACCTCGACAAGTGGTCAGGAACTTTGTTCATTCTTCCTGGCTTAACCATGATCTCAAAATCATATTCCTGAAATAGCAGAAACCATCTGCATATTCTCCCCCCCAATAATGGCTTGTTGACTAGGTATTTCAGCACAGAGTGATCAGTAAATATTTTAAAGTGTCCTCCCAACAAGTAGTGGTAGAACTTCTGCAATGCATACACCATGGCTAACCCTTCTCTCTCAGTAGTGGTGTAATTAATCTCAACTATTGATAGCTTCCTACTAGCAAAGGATAATGGGTGGTCAATGTTTCCTATTCTCGGTTGTGCTAACACAAATCCTACTGCAATAGAAGATGCATCAACATGCACATGAAATTCCTTACTCCAATCTGGAAAAACCAAGATAGGAGCAGTAACCATTTTTTGTTTTAATGTGTTGAAGCCCTGCTGGCATTCTTTTGTCCAATGAAACTGAAAGTATTTCTTCAAAATCTTGTCCATCGGTGATGTAATCTGTGTGTATCCCTCAATGAACTTCCTGTAGTATCCAGTATGTCCCAGCGCAGTGTGCAACTACTTGACTGAAGTAGGAGGGGGTAGATTGACTATAATGGAAATCTTGAATGGATCTACCAGCAATCCTTTATTACACACAACATGGCCCAGCATCACTCTGAAGGGTGAAAGAAGATGCACATTTTCAGGTTCAAGGAAATCTAACATTGCTTGCACTTATCCAACATTAGTCTTAAACATTCAATATGATTTTGAAAAATACTGAAAACAATCCAATCATCAAAGTATGTTTCCAGTATTTTATGTAAAAACTCCTTGAATTCTTCGACCACCACCCTGGAAAAGATGGTTGGGGCATTCTTCAATCCAAATGGAATCACTTTATACTGGTAGGATCCCTAATCTATTGCAAATGTGGTCTTATGGCGATCTTCCTTGGCAATCCGAATCTGATGGTATCCTGAAAATCCATCTATAAAATAATACACCTCCTGTCCTCCTACATTGTCAAACACTTTCTTAGTAAATGTTGTAGTGAATGGGTCATGCAAACAGGCATCATTCATGTTCCTAAGATATACAGAGATCCTGATTTCTCCTGTCTTCTTATCTTGTACCACCATAGGGCTAATCCATTATGATTCTTCAACAGGTTCTATGATTCCCTCTTCCAGCATTCTGTCAAGATCGATCTTCACTTTTTCCTTATATTTAGTGTTTAATTTGTAGGGTCTCTGTTTGAATGGCCTTGCAGTTGGGTTCAAAGGGATCCTCATATCTCCCATGGGCCCTTTAATGCCATTCATATCAGTGAACTTGGTTGGAAAAAAGTCCTGATGTTCATGCAGTAATTATGTGATCTTGTCAATAGTGGAAACATCCCAATAGTCTCCAACATTTTCAAGNAAAGGGATCCTCATATCTCCCATGGGCCCTTTAATGCCATTCATATCAGTGAACTTGGTTGGAAAAAAGTCCTGATGTTCATGCAGTAATTATGTGATCTTGTCAATAGTGGAAACATCCCAATAGTCTCCAACATTTTCAAGCTTCAATGTTTTCTCTGTTCCAATATTGACTTTCTTGATCTTGATCTGTTGTCCAATGAAAGGTAGTTCAACTCTTGGTCCTTCTACATCTCTTTGGCCTTATGTTTTTCTAATGTTCACATTCCTAGGATCATCGTCTTCAACAACATTGATATTGTAACAGCTTTGAAACTTCTGAAGAGGCATAGTCCATTCATCCTCTTCTTGCTCCAAAGGAAGGCTATGTGCCTCCTCAAACACTTTTTGTCTTACAACCTATAATGATTGATATACTATAGGATATTGGAATTCAAACAAAAAGGTAGTTACAAAGTTCTGGGTCATACCTTCCCAATCTGCAGTGATGAGGCACAGTTCTACCTGAAGATACTAGTTGATGGGAGTTGTGTCTAGTGTGTTAATGAATTTGTGTACCCACTGTTCTTGAGGAATTATGATCCAAGCTTCCTCAAAACTTTGCACATGGTCCTTTGGACAAATTTGACCTATGTACCTAACTTCACAGCCTACAACTTGCTCTGAACATTGTGCTGTGATCAAATTGCAACATTGTACCTAGTCTGTAATATTGTTTTTGTGTGTCCCCCACCATCTCACTAGATTTGATTTCAGGGCCTCATCCATTTCCAAGATTCTTTTTGGTAGTGGTACAATTTATTCAAAGTCCAATAAGAATTCTTCTAAATGATTCAGACCATCAAAGGTGGGCAAGTTACTTACTATTGTACCGATCCAATGGACTTCCCTAGTTAATATAGCACATATCCTTGTACATACTTCATACATTTTGTGTTTCCAGTTCTCCAGTGCTTCTTCTGAATCATATGAGCATGCGATGTCACTTGTCCAGCTCAAATTCCCATCTGTTGTAGGATTAATGTAGTCCTATTGTCTGGATGTCAATTTGTATATGTTTTCTAGTTCATATGCGTGGTCTTCTTCTCTGATGGGTTCTCTGTATCTTTGACCTTCATCAGGATCCATAGGTGCAATGACCCTAAGTCCATCTCTTTCAAACATCATTCTTCTTTTCTTTAAATCAACCACAATGGAATTACTGAAAGCCCAATCAATTCCTAATAGCGCAGGGTAAGGAAAACTATCATCAACTATCTCAATCACATGAAAGTATGCAAAGGTCCTTACTCCATCGATGTCCACAGGGACATGCTCCAGTCTTCCAAAGGGGCTTACAACTTGTTGATTAGCCATCCTAAGCCTGATAAGGGAATAGATCAACTTAGGTTTTCCCATCAGTGCCTAGGTGATGCAGGCGAGATTGCTCCTCGACTCACCCGCTCTCAGGATCGATCAAAATCCCACTGTTAGGTCGAAGCGGCTCTTTAGATTCCTCTCGGGGTCACTTTGAAAATTCGCGACCCAGTCCACAGGTCCTTCTTACCCTCCACAGCCTTCAGCACTTGACTGTGGTTATCCCTGACTCTGTATCGGGGTTCGGGGTTTCACGGTTCTCGCTGTGCCAAATCCCTGTCCTCGTGAATCCCCGATCTCTGATGGCTCCTTTTCACGTTCTAGCCCTCCTGGGCTTAGCTCCTGACGCATATGACCATGCGCCCACGACCATGACCTTAGTCCCCGTGACCGTATCCATACCTTTCATCGGGATTTCGGCGTTTTCGATGCCGAGATACATATGTAACCGGAACTCCCGATCCTCTGATTCCCTATGAGCACTTTCTCCACGCTATAACCTGCCACCTGTCCTTCGTCGACTCCTGTGGCCCACGCTGCTACGTCACTGTCCTCCTTCACTACTGTGGTAACAGTTGTACCCCACTGATCGGGGTTTCGCGTATCGCGAATCCATAGTGCGCGAATAACTTGTCACCGAAAACTCCGATTTCCCGATGAACAAAATGTCGACGGCACCCGATCCTTTTCCACCTATCCTCCTGACACTCGATGTGGCCCACGCTCCTAGACCTTATCGGGAAATCGCGTATCACGATCCTATGATGCACGAAATCTTTGTGCTCGGGATCTCCGATATCCCGATTCTCGATATGCCGATGAAGCCTTCTATCGGGCTTCTCCCGATGGCGCTCGATCGCTGCCATGCGTCCCTTCTGATGTACGGTCCCGATTATGTCGGTATTTCAGGACTTCCGATGCCCTGGTTTATTTGACCTTGAGAACTCCGATTCTCCGATGACGGCTACGCCGACTCGCTCCCGATCTCTGACACCTGTCCCTCTGAATGGATGGTTCTTATCCTGTCGGGGTTTCTCTACTTGCGATGTCACGATTCTCTTGCCCTCCTGAGCTCCAATATGTCGATTCCTGATTTTTCGGGATCCTCTGACACATGCCCTCCAAACGAACAGTTCAGATCTTGTCGTCGTTTTGAGACTTGCAAAGTCCCGATTCCTGGTGCCTTGGATCTCTGATACGGATGATCGTGTGACACGTGTTCCTCTTCGAACAGACGGTCCAGATCCCGTCGGTATTTCGCGACTTGCGCAGTCCCAGTTCTTACGACCTCGAGAACTCCGATTTCCCGATGGTCGTTGTCCCAACTACTAAACTCTCTGCAGCTCCTGTCCAATCTGATGGCTGACGAGACTTCTGCTTCTGATCTGACGACTCAGATCACTTCTCCTCCGCACCTGATCCTATGCTTAATCTCTGCGCATCTTCTCCCGATCCAATAGCTGACGGGATTTCTTTACGAGATCCGATGGAAATCGGTCTCCTCCTGCTATTGGCTCCTCCTGAGCTCCCTCGTGCCTTCTTCCCAGACTTGGAAGGAATTCGAATTTCCAGAGGCCTCGACCTTTGTCTATTCCTCTTCGATCTCCACAACCATGAGCCTTGCCATGCATATACAACGCTAACCCTCCTAAGCTTTCTTCTTTTGAATCCTCAAAGGACTCTTTTGACTCATGTGCCTCTGTGAAGTCCTCGCGCACCAAGCGCTATCTGTCCTGAGCTTCTACGAGTACTCAGACCCCTTGGGGGATTTTGTCTTCCTTCTTCTCCCTCAGACGGAGAGTGGACTGGATGCCTCCTAGCTATCCTTCTGCTCAACTGTCTTCTTGAGTACTTCTGGGTATTCAACAACCCATTGAGAGTTCCCTCGATGGACCTTTCCTCAACTTCCAGAACTCAAGGAGTTCTCTATTTTCCCGTGCCTATCTGCACACCTTCTCGACGCCCTCCTGGCGGAGTATATTCTCCTGTGCACCACTGTACACATGCTCAATGCCCTCCTGGAAGAGCTTATCAGAATCCTCAGTGATTCTAGTCTTCTGCACTCATAGCAGAGTTCCTTCCTTCCAAATGCACCACTGTGCATATGCTCAATGCCCTCCTGGCAGAGCTTCTCAGAATCCTTAGTGATTCTAGTCTTCAACTGTGTTTCAGCTACACAGCCTTACCTCCTGAGGTGTTCAACAACCTCACAGGTATTCTTCTCCTGAGTTGTTGATTTCAGTCCTGTGCCTCAACACGCCTCTGTCTGACTCCTCAAAGTTCAGAAGTGCGCTCACGCATTGGTATTCAGAGTCCTCAGCACTCTGTCATGTCCTCCTGACATGAAACCTCAAAGACCCTCAACCTGAAATCACACAAACTCCTGCAGAATGCATCCACATAACATACATTCACAGCATATATAAAGAACACACATAGAGATGCATATAAGACAAAATACGCAGGAAAAACTGCTCTGTTTATATTAATAAATGGAAACAATGCCTGTATCTTTACAATGGTGTTCCTGATCTCTCTCTAGCTCTCTCATACAACCATTCTATCTAACTCAAAATGAGATATGAATGTCTCTTTTACCTGAGGGCTCATTCCTCCAGGATTTACCTACTCTAATTAATTACATTCAATTACAATGAATGGGTTGTCTAGTCCAGGATCAGATCTAGATCTCAGCCATTCTTGGCATTAAATCCGATCTACCTAACGCCTTCTCAAAGGCATGGCTTCCATGGCTCAACATCCTAAGCACATTAAATTACATTGAATTTCAAATTCAAAATGAGGCTGTGCCTCTCTTCAACTTTTGAATGCATGCACGCTGACGTGGTTGGATGGCTGGCTAGCTGCATGGAGNTCCTGCATCATACTCCACAGCTGCAAAATTCATGAGCTCCTACTCATGTGCTTCCCCTGTAAGGGGTTGGAAATCCACCTGGATCCCAAACAAATCTTTGGAGCTGTTCATCCGCCCCATTCTACTGTTGCTGCTGCTTCTACTGCGCTGCTGCTGCTGTTGCCTTTTCTCTGTCCAGCTTCTCTTGGCTAGTAGTCTGCGCTGATCTCAACATCAGCTCTCTGATTTCCTCTATCACTTCATCCAGCTGCTCCCTTGGCTGATCCAGTTCCTGCAGTCTCCTCGGCTACAAAAATTTTTGGCCATCGAGAATATCGCTATGATCCCCCATGACTTCTTGATTAGTTTCCAACTTCACCTATTGGATGTGCCTTCCCTGCACTTTTACCCTTTCCTCCAGGGCTTCTAATTGATCCCACAGATCAGCAAAGAAAATGTTGTCCGTGTCTTCCTCTTCTACTTCTGCAACCTCCTATGTTGCATTCTGTTCAGCTTCATGGCTGAAAATGTCGAGCCATTCCTCAGAATGCTCATCTTCTTCATCTTCTTCTACAAACTCCCCTGTTGTAGTCTCTTCAGCTTCAGTGCTGAATGCGTTCTCAGCTTTGAGCCATTCCATTGAATGCTCTTTCTCTTCTTTCATTTATGCTTAGGCAGTCTGCACCATATGCACCAATTATTTTTGGACAGTCACGACCGACTGTTCCTCTATTGCTATCACTGCACTGGAAACACAATTTTCTGCCCCCTCCTGGGCACATGGTAGGAATACTTGTATTCCCCCAATCATCAGAATATCATTCTGATCTTCTACCTCTTCTGTCAGCAGCATCTGCTGATCTAAATCCTTCTCTGAATTTATGAGACTATCAGACAGTCTCATCTACTCTATCAGCTCCTCAGGATGATTCCAACTCACTTCTGAGTTTATGAGACCCACAAATAATCTCATCTGCTCACCCCTTCCTTTCTATAAATATGGGATGCTTCCGCTGCTTCCCTGGAAGACTATGAGATCAACCGATCCCATCTTCATCAACACTCCTTACTGAATTGAACTCTTCTCTGAGTCCATGAGACTTTCAGATAGTCTCAAATGTTCAGCTCTGCCCACCTGGCAATATGAGATGTCTTCACTACCCTCCTGGAAGTCTTCGATGCTTCTGTTGCCCTCCTAGAAGTCTTTGGAATCCTGCATCGATCTCTGATCATCGCCCAGCTGGAAATGCGAAATTCCCTAGTTGTCCTCATGACAGTCTTTGAGATCCTCAGCTGATCTCAATCTGTTTCCCTCTTGGCAATCTGGAATTTCTTCTCCTCTGCCTTCATGGTAGTCCTCGAGATCATCAGCCAATCTATTTTCTATTCCCTTGCCCATATGGCAATATGGAAACTTTCCACTACCCTCCTGGCAGTCTATTAGATCCCACAACGATCTTTGATCATTCTCCTCATCGAGAATGTCTCCAATCTCTGGTTCACATATGTAAACCATTTCTTCCCTTTCTATGGGCCTGAGGTTTTTAGCATACCTCAGCCATTTCCTTAACAGCCTATGCTATCTTTTGACCATCAACTCCCTGACTGGCCATTTCACCCTTTGCTTCTTCATGGGCCATTCATATACCCATATTGGCTTCGTATTCTGTCGCATCTTCATTTCGAGCTCCTCCATTTCTCGCTTTATGTCAGTGAGCTATTTATCCATTTCTGTTGCGCTCATCAGCTCTGGCTTCTTTCGTTCAGCAGACCTACGGCCTTCAGTAGCCATCTTGATGTGTTTATCTGCCTCCCTGACAGATCTGCTGCTGTCACTCGTGTAATCCTGAGTGCTCAGCTTCATCCTACAGTCTCCCTCTGACTGTCTTCTCGACTGAGGTCTACTTGCAAGCAAGTCCTCACAGAGTCCTCAGTAACTCTGTCTTCCTTCACCTGCAATATACAGATAAAATCCCACTCTGATACCACTTGAATGTGTATCAGAGTGCTTCAGTTCCCCATTCTCCTCCTCACCTGAAATATACAGACAAGAACTATCTCTGATACCACTTGATGCAGGCGAGATTGCTCCTCGACTCACCCACTCTCAGGATCGATCAAAATCCCACTGTTAGGCTGAAGCGTCTCTTTAGATTCCTCTCGGGGTCACTGTGAAAATTCTCGACCCAGTACACAGGTCCTTCTTACCCTCCACAGCCTTCATCACTTGACCGTGGTTATCCCCGACTCTGTATCGGGGTTCGGAGTTTCGCGGTTCTCGCTGTGCCAAATCCCTGTCCTCGTGAATCCCCGATCTCTGATGGCTCCTTTTCACGTGCTAGCCCTCCTGGGCTTAGCTCCTGACGCATATGACCATGCGCCCACGACCATGACCTTATTCCCCGTGACCGTATCCATACCTTTCATCGGGATTTCGGCATTTTCGATGATGAGATACATATGTAACCGGAACTCCCGATCCTCCGATTCCCGATGAGCACTTTCTCCATGATATAACCTGCCACCTGTCCTCCATCAACTCCTGTGGCCCACGCTGCTACGTCACTATCCTCCTTCGCTACTGTGGTGATAGTTGTACCCCACTGATCGGGGTTTCGCGTATCGCGAATACATAGTGTGCGAAGAAATTGTCACCAGAAACTCCGATTCCCGATGAACAAAATGCTGACGGTGCTCGATCCTTTGCCACTTGTCCTCCTGACACTCAGTGTGGCCCACGCTCCTAGACCTTATCAGGAAATTGCGTATTGCGATCCTGCGATGCACGAAATCTTTGTGCTCAGGATCTCCGATATCCCGATTCCCGATATGCCGATGAAGCCTCCTGTCGGGCTTCTCTCGATGGCACTCGATCGCAGCCACGTGTCCCTTCTGATGGACGGTCCTGATTATGTCGGTATTTCGAGACTTCCGATGCCCTGGTTTCTTTGACCTTGAGAACTTCGATTCTCCGATGACGGCTACGCCGACTCTCTCCCGATCTCTGACACCTATCCCTCTGAATGGACGGTTTTGATCCTGTCAGGGTTTCTCTACTTGCGATGTCACGATTCTCTTGCCCTTTTGAGCTCCGATATGCCGATTCCCAATTTTTCGGGATCCTCTGACACGTGCCCTCCAAATGAACGGTTCAGATCTTGTCGTCGTTTCGAGACCTGCAAAGTCCGGATGTCTGGTGCATTGGATTTCCGATACGGATGATCGCGTGACATGTGTCCCTCTTCAAACGGACGGTCCAGATCCCGTCGGGATTTCGCGACTTGCGCGGTCCCAGTTCTTATGACCTCGAGAACTCCGATTTCCCGAAGGTCGATATCCCGACTACTAAACTTTGTGCAACTCCTATCCAATCCGACGGCTTACGGGACTTCTGCTTCTGATCTGACGACTCAGATCACTTCTCCTCCGTGCCTGATCCTACGCTTAATCTCTGCGCATATTCTCCCGATCCAACAGCTGACGGGATTTCTTTGCGAGATCCGACGGAAATCGGTCTCCTCTTGTTGTTGGCTCCTCCTAATCTCCCTCGCGCCTTCTTCCCAGACTTGGAAGGAATTCGAATTTCCAGAGGCCTCGACCTCTGTCAGTTCCTCTTCGAGCTCCACAAAGACTAGCCTCGCCATGCGTATACAACGTTGACCCTCCTGAGCTTTCTTCTTTTGAATCCTCAAAGGACTTATTTGACTCCTGTGCCTCTGCGAAGTCCTCACGCACCAAGCACTATCTGTCCTGAGCTTCTACGAGTACTCAGACCCCTTGGGGGATTTTTTCTTCCTTCTTCTCCCTCAGATGGAGAGTGGACTGGATGCCTCCTAGATATCCTTATACTCAAGTCTCTTCTTGAGTACTTCTGGGTATTCAACAACCCAGTGAGAGTTCCCTCGATGGACCTTTCCTCAACTTCTAGAACTCAAGGAGTTCTCTATTTTCCCGTGCCTATATGTACACCTTCTCGACGCCCTCCTGGTAGAGTATCTTCTCCTATGCACCATTGTACGCACACTCAATGCCCTCCTGGCAGAGCTTCTCAGAATCCTCAGTGATTCTGGTCTTCTGCACTCACAACAGAGTTCCTTCCTTCCAACTGCACCACTGTGCATATGCTCAATTCCCTCCTGGCAGAGCTTCTCATAATCCTCAGTGATTCTGGTCTTCAACTTTGTTTCAGCTACACAGCCTTACCTCCTGAGGTGTTCAACAACCTCATAGGTATTCTTCTCCTGAGTTGTTGATTTTAGTCATGTGCCTTAGCACACCTCTGTCTGACTCCTCAGAGTTCAGAAGTGCACTCACGCACTGGTATTCAGATTCCTCAACACTCTGTCATGTCCTCCTGACATGAAACCTCAAAGACCCTCAACCTGAAATCACACAAACTCCTACAGAATGCATCCACATAACATACATTCACATCATATATAAAGTACACACACAGACATGCATATAAGACATAATACACAAGAAAAATTGCTCTATTTATATTAATAAATGGCAACAATGCCTGTATCTTTACAATGGTGTTCCTGAGCTCTCTCTGGCTCTCTCATACAACCATTCTATCTAACTCAAAATGAGATCCGAATGTCTCTTTTACCTGAGGGCTCATTCCTCCAGGATTTACCTACTCTAATTAATTACATTCAATTACAATGAATGGGCTGTCTAGTCTAGGATCAGATCTAGATCTCAACCATTCTTGGCATTAAATCCGATCTACCTAACGCCTGCTCAAAGGCACGACTTCCATGGCTCAACAGCCTAAGGACATTAAATTACATTGAATTTCAAATTCAAAATGAGGTTGCGCCTCTCTTCAACTTTTGAATGCATGCGCGCTGACGTGGCTGGCTGGCTGGCTGGCTGCATGGAGAGATGCTCCTGCATCACTAGGTCTGCTTCGTCATGACATTGACCTCCAACCCTAAGTCGAGGACCACATAGTCTATATTGTACTCTCTAATCTGAGCATTAAGGTGTAGTTCTTTATTTTTTATTCTCTTCTTGGATAGTTAATGTACTAATTTATTCAGCAAAGGATCTACCCTTCCTATCTCATACTGTCTGGCTAAAGTTTGTAGTTCTTGTATGAATTTTTCATTTTTAATCAACTCAATACATGTATACAAGAAACTGACAAGTTTACTCACCTCKTTTCCTTCTCCAGGTGAAGTAGACTGATCAAATGCCAGAGGAATTCCATATTCTCTTACTTATGTTCTAACCTTTGATGAAGAAGCMTGATCTCTTCCAAATTCCTTTCTTGGTTCCTCAAATATCTGCTTCTCTTTCCTTGGGTCAAATTCTTKTKTCTTTTCTACAGMTTTCCTRACTCCTGATTCTTCTATAGTCTTTCCTTGGATCACTKTGTATTCTCMTGTAACAATTCCTCTTYGTGTGATAACAACGAATCTCGGATCTTATCTGTGAGGTTATTCTTTGATTATTTTTATTTGTTGATTTCCTCCTCATTTCTCCTGAAGCTTAGCCAACAATGTTGGAAATTCCTCAATAACATGCTCGAATGAGTTGCARTAGCTACAAGTGGTACAAGGGCTCTGACAGTCCATTTCCAAGTGTCCTGGCTGTGTACATTTATAACAAATGATATGTCCTCAACCTCAACCCATACCTCCTCCTCTTCCTCTTCCTCAGAATCCACCCCGAGGGTTGAAGTTTCCTCTCCTTAGGGAATTATATTGCGTAGTGCTTCCTTCTTGGTGCACTTCACCTTGAATTTTGTATATATCCCTTGATCTTTCATGCATGAGTTTGTAATCCCTACAATCCTTTTCATCGTGTCCTACTGACTTACAGAACGTGCAATACATATTTGTGGGTGTCCGGACATATTTTTTCAAATAGTAACATTCACCAAGGAGATGTTGATTTCTGCATACCTCGCACCAGGGTAGGGTAACTTGCTTCAAAGGTCTCGGAGTTCCAAAGGCCAAGTATTCCTGAAATAATGGACAATGTTCCTTGTCATGGCATTTTGATTTGTATATGATACACCATATGTCTTATCTTTTATATTTTCCCTTGTCTTTCTTTATATCTTCGACCTGCAGAGAAAAACTAGTTAGCTAACTCAAGATTTGACTCATACCTGATATGGATTCTCCCATAGGGGTTGATTCTAATTTCATGGCAATCTCCAGTGCCTCAACCTGCGAAGTAATATTTTGTTGCATCAGAGGAACTCTAATGTGTTGCAAGAGGGCAACAATGAACCATTCCTTGTTTTTCTTATCTGGGATCTGAAAACTCAAATGGCCTGTCAAGGTCTTAAATATCTGATCAAACTCCCACATAGGTTCAACTGTTCTCTGCATGATTTCATTTAGTTCTATAATGCACTGTGATTCTGATTTAGGTTTCTTGAATTCAGTAGTTAGGGCCGTCTTAATGGTATTCAATGGTTTAGGTGTATTTCCTTGGACAAATTTCATGTACCATCTCAGTGAGTGATCTCTTAGGGTAGTGCTAAAATGAGCACGTTTGACAGCTTCGTTACTGATATTTTTAATACTCCACACAACCTCACATAGAAACCAGTGTTGATCAAGATCTTCATATCCATCTCCTCTAAAGGTGGGTAACCTCATCTCATCTGCCATATATATTCCTAGGTTTCCTGACTGAGTATGTGGTGGACTGCCAGTGATAGTGCTTTAAGCATTTTGATGACGTAGGTTACTCTGGTTACTTAACGTTACTAAAGTAACAGGAAGAATAATAGTACTTACTTCGACAGTCGGTGCAATTCTTGAAGTTTTTGGCTCTTCTTGGCGAGGTTCCTCTGTCCCAGTGGATTCTAAATGCTCTTCATATATCAGATCTGCCTCTTCTCCACTGTAGAACCTTTTTTCTCCGCAGTTCTGCTTAAACAGGTTCACGAGGTGAACCTCTCTGAATACTTTCCCACTGCACATATGTATAGTCTTTGTTTCACTATCGTTGTCTGAATTTTTGAACATTTATCTCTTTTGATATAGTCGATTACTGTATCTTCAAGATGTTTTTCTCATGTAATAGCATCTTGATCTTCACCTTCAGAAAATGTAAAAATTTTCGTCTAGGTCCCTTAAAGAAATATCTCTCTGCTTGGCTATACGATTCGACTCTGTCAACATAAAACTCAATGATATACCCTCCAATGGTGCTATCAAACCAGTGATCTACTTCTCTTGACATGACGTTATCAACTCTCTTGACCTTCTTGATCAGTGTCGATGTCCAAACCACAGGTGGTCTGAGTCTGAATTGAAACTGGGTATATGCTAACCTAGCTAGCCACTCATATAGCTCCTGGTGGATTCCTCCAAAGAAAATCTCGTGTATATCAATAAATATGTATCTTTCCAACCAATCCTCTATACTAAGATTAGGGTTCTTGTTCTGGGCTTCAGCGAAGTCCTTTTCCTGATCTTCTATCCACTTCTGAATCTCTATCTTCGATGGAAACCACATTGACATTCCCTCAAGAAGATTCTTGTCCTGGCAATGCAACCATTTGTTGGCACAGGGGAAGACCTAGGGTTGAGGTTCCAAGAGTGCACCAACAAGCCCTAACTACTAGCCCTTTCGGTAGCACCTGCAAGGCATATGTAGTCTTGCCCGAAGTAGCTATCGGAGGGTTGGAATACAAAGATGTCTACAACTAGAGGAAATGTAGACTAGATTCACAGCAACAACACACAACCACCTAGTTATCCTTTATCTTCCTTACACCTACTACGCAAGTTACATTGAAATATAACTCAATATCACAATAGAAACATATCAAAATGACATAGAACACAACATCAATCACACATAACACAAGATATACGTGGTTCACCCTCTCCCTAGGGCTACATCCACAGAACTGTGCTTTATGATATATTAAGATGGAAGCATACAGTTCTTATCTGTGCTCTTAGCTAGCAGATCCTCTCTTCTTCTCTCTCTTTCTCTCCCCTCCCTATGCACCCAGCTGCAGGGTTGATATTCGCACCCAGCTAAAAATCTTACAATACCAAAAGGTTCTCGCACTCAACACTTCTCTCTCACATGGTAATATTCACTCAATCATACAATAACAATGAACTCTCACTCAACTTAGCACCAACCCATCCCAAGTCCTTTAGACCATTATTTATACATTACAATAGCTCTTCGGACACCCTTAGGTTAATACCTAAGTGTCAAAACCCTAGGTGTCTTAAACCCTAGGTCAACTTGACCTGTGTTTTCAGGGCTTCGCCAATCTATCTTTCCTTCCTTCATGCGCGGTGCTTCAAAGCGTCTATTGACATCTTCTTTCACTTGTTGAGTTGTCCATGATCCTTCTTCCTTGCTGATATGTCATCTGTAATCTCCTCATCCAACGCCCTTCTTTCTCTTACTTCGCTCCGTATTTTCTTCTCTTTTACTCACTTCGACCCAGTATCAGTCACTGTGTCTTCCACGCAGTTCGCATTTTCCCTTTTCTCCCTTAATCTTCGCTTTCTTCCATAACCAAGGGCCAACAACCTTAAACGTTTCGAACTTCTCAAATGCATTAGATTTTTCTCTCAGAAAGGAAACCCACGTACTTATGGAGAATTCATTAATGACCAGTATAAAGTAATGTTCTCCTCCAACTCCTTATTTTTCCGATGGTCCGCACAGATCCATATGAACAAGTTGAAGTGGTTTCTCTGAAGATGTGAAACTCTTCGATTTGAATTGGGCACGAGTCAACTTCCCCATTTGGCAAGACTCGCATATAGAGTTATTAGTCTTAGATATTTTTGGAAGGTCTTTCACAGCACCTTCATTATTCAATTTGAAAATATCATCAAAATTCAGGTGTCCAAGCCTTTTGTTCCATAACAAACTTTCATCAATTTTTCTTAAATGACATTTCTCCTTATCTTCCTTCAAAACATATACATTGTTTTTGGTTCTAACCCCTTTTTCAAGCAACTCTCTTGTGTTTATTATCTTTATTTTACAATTCTTGGTAGTGAAAGTGACTTTACATCCTCTATCACATATCTGACTGACACTGAGAATATTATGCTTTAAACCATCAAAATATAATACATCATGATCTTTGCTTCTTCCATTACTTAATCTTACTAGACCTTTACCTATGATCTTTCCTCGAGCATCATTTCCAAAGTTCACACTTCCTGATTTATTTTCCTTGAGTGATAGGAACTTACTTTTGTCACCTGTCACATGACTAGAGCATCCACTGTCAATATACCAGGAGTATTTTTGTCTTTGAGCTGACAACACCAATACACACTTGTTATTTTCATTCTTCTTCCAAACCTTGATGTTTTCGGCTCTGTGATTTGAATCGGGCTTATAGTTATTTAAGTGACAGTATGCAACTTTATGTCCATAATTATGGCAAATGTAACATTCTAGTTCATGGAACAAAGGATCATAACGATTGTTATGCTTAGTCTGCATCTTTTTCCCAACCATCACATGATTTGCAGTATGTGGTTGTTTGTAACTTGGTTGTATTATTCTTTGTTGATACGGGTATTAATTCCTTGGTTGTCTTGATTGCTCGTGTCTAAATATTAGAGAACAATTTACAGCTTTGTGGCCAAATTTAGAGCAGTAAAGACAATATCCACAGAAAAAATCTGTGTACCTGTAAAATGGTTGTCTTCTTTGAGCAGGTCGATTTCTTCCATGTTGATGACTTTCTTGAGAAGAGAGTGTATTATTTATTTGTTCTTCATATTTAGTTCTGGTAGATTTTCCTTCACTCCTCCTTGGCGGTTGATTCTCTTCCTTTGTTTCTGTGGGTTTGTTGTTGTTAGTAGTTGTAGATTTGACAAACTTGATGGATTCTTTGTTGCTTGGTTGACCACTACTTGATACCTCTTCATAACCCAAACCAGTTTTCAACTTTGAATTCCTTTGTTGATTCATAATGGAGGCTAATCCTTTTGAGGCTTTAATACTTGTCATATATTGATGATATAAGGCCTAAAATTTCTCTAGATCTTTTCTGACGGTCACTACTCCAGATTCCAATTTTTCACCGTTTGTTTCGACTTCCTTCAATTGTTGTTTGAGGATGTCTTGAATCTTCTTAGATTCTTCTAACTTAACCTTCAACATATTAATTTCTTCATATGGTTCCTTGCATGTTTTGTCATACCTGAGCAGTAACTGTTTTTCTTTTCTTTTCTTTTCTTTCAGTCTATCAATCACTTCCATGGCACTAACAAGTTCTCCTTCAAGATCTACTTCTTCTTCACAGTCAGCGAAATCACTTCCTGTATCTTCAGTGTTTATATATTCTAAATCTATTATCATGATATCATTTGTTTTATCCTTAATAGAAGAGTCATTTCTTTCATCATCTGAGGGATCATCATCATTGTTTACACAAAGGATTTTCTTCTTAAAATTATTCTCTTTATAGACCTTTTTGTATTTTTGCTTCTCTTCATCGTCATATGTCTGATCCTTCCTTTTGTGAGAACACTTAGATGAAAAATAACCTATCTTACCACAATTGAAACATTTGAAGGGAAATTTACGTTTCTATTTGTCTGATCCTTTCTTCTATCTTCTCACAAAATTTGCTTCAATCTCATCTATATCGGAGTCTATGTTTTTATCTACTTTAAAAGATGCCTCTCTTGTAGTGGATTTACCTTTGGTGATTCTCATTTCATAAGAAATTAGGGTTCCAAGAAGTCGATCTAGTGTCAATTTTTTGAGATCAGTTATTTCCTCTATAGCAGAGACCTTTGAATTAAATCTATAAGGAAGAGATCTTAATATTTTCTAGATTAGAAAAGAATCAGCTATCATTTCACCTAGGCCTTTCATAGTGTTGACAAGTTATTCTATACATGAGAATTACTTATTGATAGTTTTGTCTTCATCCATATTTAACTGCTCAAACTTCAGTCTATGAGTCTGAATTTTTGCATCTTTCCCTTTTCCATCACCTTCATAACTACTTATCATCTTGTCACACATAACTTTTGTTGAATCACAGTGCATGACTTTGAAAAACTCTGCTTCTGCAATCCCACTCAGAATAGCATTCATATATTTATCATTGAATATTTATTCTAGCTTGTCATCCTTATTAGCTAGTACATTTGGCTTTACATAACCAGTCTCTACCACATCCCATACATCTTCACCTAAATCCATTATGTAGGTTCTCAACCTAACTTTCCAGAAGGCAAAGTTTGTTCCATTGAATATGGGGGCCATATTGGTTGAATTTCCTTCATGAATTTTCATGTTTAAGCTTATTGATCTACCTTTAAATGAAAGGAACCCGCTCTGATACCAATTTTTTGAAATATAACTGAGAGGGGGGGGGTTGAATCAGTTATATTATAAGCTTGAAAGTTTTTGTTATTTTCTAAATCTTTCTAAATTATTATTTAATGTTTTATTGATAACTTAACATGCATAGATAAACAGTATTTGATCCATCACATTGAATACACAGAGACACATATTTCTCATGAGGAAACCCATAACGGGAGAAAACCTGTTCTTCTTAGGATGTCAATCAAGCTCCAACTTTCAAGTACATCACAATATTTGAGATCCAACTCAAATATGGGGCTACAACCTATGATAGAAAGATACAACTTGCAAAGAGCACCAACTCTCAGATTTATTTAGCACCAACTAGATGGAAGCACCAACTCCTAGAATATCTTCTTGCACCAACTAGAATTTAGAGGACTGCAATCCTCCCTAGCACCACCCTACCACCCTGATTCAATCTTACAAAAAATTGCTTACTTGATCTGTCTCTTCCAGCTTCTATTCTCTATTCTTCTTCTATCCTCTGTTCATTCTCCTGCTACACACATCGATACTTTGTTCATCTTCTCTTTCTTCTCTTTATACTATGAGCTACCTCTACATCCTATACACTACATCTATGATCTCCTCTTCGGGTATTGTTGGCCCTTGACCAAGTTTTGGAGTTCCTTGGTTAGGTTTGACCTATTTTGGGACTTCGACAGGCTGTCGAAGGCGAAGCACAAGTCGAAGCAGAGATCACGGAATCTCGACCCCTGTTTAGGGATTTTTGGGTTTTGGGCTTATGTAACGGGTATGGGGATGTCATCCCATGGGTTTACCCATGTTTAGGCCCATTTTGTAATGTATAAATAGATGTTTAGGAAATGTAAGAAGGGGTGTGAAGGATGATATAGAAATCTGTGAGATGATGTGCTAAGTACAAGTGATAGTTGTACATGCTTTGTGCATACTGTGTGAAGCTTGAGAGGATAAGTGAAAGTGAATGTAGAAATTGCGTAACGGTATTTTGATGTAACCTAGCTCAAGGAAGGAGGATCTAGCGAGGTGTGTGCAGATCTCGTGTCTTCTGTGGAGTAGGATCTTGATGATATGTGCCTGTAAGAATCTTGAATCAAGATAATAAATAATAAAAGAGTTGGTGGACGTAGCCCCAGGCTAGGGGTGAACCACATATATCCTGTGTTGTGGTTGCTTTGTGCATTGTGAATGATTTACTATTTATATGGTTACTTCTTAGTGTAATGATGTATTGTTCGATGAATATGATAGCTTAGTGCCTAATGATGTGGATAACATGTTAGATATGATCTATGTTGATATGCTTAGTGCTTGAATATATTATATCTAGATGAATATTGCACTGCTCTATAATTAGGGTTTATCTGCGTTGTAAACAACAGTTAAATACTAATGAAATATAACTAATAAGTTCTCCGTTAAGGTGTTACAATCATAGATTTGTGTCCCAGATAAGGTTTCCGACACTGGAGTCCTGCAACCACCCCTACCTCTACCTCGGGTGAGACTTAATCTACTTCGCAGGTGTTGCTGAAAGGGTCAGTAGTTAGGGTTTTGGTGGTGCGTTGTTGAAATGTTGAACCCTGGGTCTTTCCCTTTGCCAACAAATGGTTCTGTTCGCGAGACCTGAAACTGTGATTGCTAGGAACTGAAGTAAATAGAAATCTATGTGCATAGATCTGTTACCCTAGTGCGCAGTATTCTACTTGATTGTGAAGCTCTATGCTAAGAAAAGAGGCAGATCTAAAGAAAATAGGTAAGATCAGTGAATTGTTTTTATTAAAGAGGTAAGATCTGAAATCTCTGTGCTTTGATAAAAGTAAGATAAGTGGAAATTTTTGTTTCAAAAGTATGGATCTAGGTATGTTTGATAAATTTTGTCCTAGCTTGAAAGCTAGGGCACAATTAGAAGAAAGAATATTTGATATGAATAGATCTGATAGAAATAATGAAAGGTGTGTTATTCATATGCATAGAAAGAATGTTTGGACTAACAAAGGGATGCAGGATCCTAAAAAGAATTTTTTGTAGGTTAGTTACTATGATCCTAGTGCACAGTACAGGAAAGGTTGGGGATCGTTCAAGAGAAAGAGAGGATTAACTCTTTTATATAGTTGCAGAAGACCAGGAGATCTTGCTAAGGAATTCCCTGGTAGAGGTCCTACCTGCCTTTGTTGTAAATCTATGGACCATGAAGTTTTGGATTTCCCTAGAATGATTGATAAGCTTGAAAGAATGAACATGAGACCAGAAAACCCCGAGGAAGGCCAAGAAACTAAGACCATGGAAGAACCCCAGAAAGAATCAAAGATTGTATTACTACGAATCAATGAAACCATGAATGATCACAAAAATATCAACTTATCAGATATTTTTAAAGAAAAAGAGTGCATAGAAACAAGAATAGGAGACTTCAACATTGACTGTGTTCTGGATGAGTAAACATAGGTGAATATCATGACAGAAAGAACCTAGGAAATTTAGGATAGCCTGCTATGATTCCTTTATTAGGAGGAATAGGATTATTTAGAGGAAAAACGATAACCCTATCTGGAAGACTTACCCAGATATATATGAGTGCTCATGGAACTTTGGCAAAGGAATATTTTGAGGTTGTTAAATTTATTGAGAGCAGCGCCCCATTTGCTATGTTACTAGGAAAAACCTGGATTGAGAAGAATTAGACCAGAAAAAAAGAAGGGGAATCCCTAGAACAGAAGAATCAAGAACTAAGAGACTTCATGACGAAGAGGATAGCACACTTACTAAAAGAACAAGAGGATCAGTCGAAGCTATTGAGGACCATCTATCCAGATGTCAAAAATGAAAGAACCGAGGAAGACTTACAATATCTGTCTATACATAAGAGTAGAGCACCTACCTCAGATAGAGAAGAAGTACTACTCTCTAACCTAATGAAAGAATCTAAACAACATGAAGTTACTCTGTTGAGTACAGATAAGAATCAGAATGGGAAGAGGATCCCAGTAATGCATATCACAGGGAAAAGGATAAAAATATCAGTAAGAAGAAGGCAAAGCTAGAAAATTTACAGAAGG
This sequence comes from Picea sitchensis, assembly GCA_010110895.2. Classification (NCBI taxonomy): domain Eukaryota; kingdom Viridiplantae; phylum Streptophyta; class Pinopsida; order Pinales; family Pinaceae; genus Picea; species Picea sitchensis. The sequence goes on along the minus strand of SNQJ01S0098156.1, from coordinate 4,920 downwards.
GAACTTCGTACAAGAAAGGTTTCCAAAACTGGAATTTCATCGGGATATCAGAACAACGCAAAGTGGCACTTCGCCATGGCAGAGAGATATGATCGTTGGAGGCATTATGACCGTTAGACCAACTGTATCGAATGGTTAGAACACCAGTTATGGCCAGAAATATTGCCATCAGACCGTTGGGATCGCACCGTAACAGACATAACTGCATTGATGAAGGCTTCTCACCCGTTGGAGAGGTCCGCTACCTCGTTGTCTACTTAGTCCATCGACTGTTGCACCGAGAACACTTTCGTGAATTCTGTTTGAGCCAACAAAAGAACTCATTTCCACCGCATTATGTTTATTAAGATCGACACCTATTCTATTACATTGAGCATTCATTCATTGACCTGAGTTATCCGATCGAGAGCATGCATGTCAGATGAACTCAGTGCCATAGAGAATTCAATTGAATAATTTATAATCGATTTAATGGCTGAAAAAGTAATGTCCACAGGGATTCAAGCTTCATTGACAAGAGGAGTGAAAGCCTCTCCATCGACTGCTCGCAGATCTGCACCATCCCGAGTCGTAGCCAAAAAAATAACCAAGCATCGATATGACTTGGAAAATGTGAAGTTGATCCTGTCTATCCTACTTGACTACATCCCACCTCTGGCTGGCATGATAAGTCGTGACAGTGTCAAAAGGGACTTCGATTATACCCTAATTACTACGTACCTCCCGAAGGGGATAGTGCAGTTCGAACCCAACTAGACAAGATCATGACATTAAAATTCAGCGACTTCAACATAAGGGATTGCAAGAACCACAACATGCTCACCCCTCACAGGTAATTAACTAGGACGAAGGCAAAGAACTAGAGGATAATCCCCCAACCATGGACTACGAACCTCACGTAGTCCATTGTCCTAAACATAATGAAGATACCACATTTTGGAAGGCACCAAGAATTTAACGTGTGTGTTAAGCTCCTTCTGTCATACTACCATGGTGGTTATATGTGTCTAGACAGACGCATCACCGTTGACCCAACGTTGATCCATAGGATCAATGGATTGAGCATGCAGGGACCAGACTCACAAGACTTCTACCCAGGGAAGGCTGCAGACCATGCACTGGCACAGAGGATTAAAGATAAATATGGAGATGTAGAAAAGGGGACATGAGGATACAAGGTAGCTTCCATCTAGAATGGCACAGTGCACCTGGCCTGCCATCTGATCGCAGGGAAGCTAGTGAGAAAGAAAATACCTACACAGGTCACATGGTTTGTTGTTGACCTCACTGGGAAATGTGTAGAAGGACTAGAGATGAATTGGGCAAAGTACTTAGTCAACTAGTTAGAATTGGATTGTCGTGAAGCTTAGGATTAGGGCTATCAGTTCCACTTTAGTTGGCTACTGATCCTCACCATGTTTACAGCTTGGGAGATGCTGGAAGGTGCGAACTTCCCCGACATTGAGTCATTTGAGATGCTCGCTATGAAGTTCACTACGCTCTGGTATTTGAGCGATATGGGAAAATAGTGGCAGTCGAACCTAGTATTCCATACATACTATCTTCAGTTAAAGAGGGCTATTGAAGTTGTCCTTCGTATGACGCCGAACAATATACACCGGTTCAGGCCACTTATGAAGTTCCATGCCGATCAACACTTCATTTACATCACTGTGCATGCAGATGAGAATAAAGAAGAGCTTCAGTCATACTATAAGATCACAGAAGAGGACTTAGAAGAGATAACTAAGGACTAGACTGCAGATCTCCTTATCGTTGTTGACCCCACAGAATTGTCTGATCCCAAACAAATCGGAAGCTTAGAGGCAACTCGCAAAGCACATGACACACCTAGAACCAACAAAAGGAAGAATATAGAAGAGGTACAAAACCTAAGCAGTGCATTAGAATAAACTACTTAAGAATCACCTGGAGGAGGAGGTAACGATGAAGTAGATAAAGAAGAGAACAATGGGAAAGAATATCAATAGAAGCAAGGTGAAGTAACACTGCCTAGGGATCCCATTTTTTAGACTGATCCATCTAAGAAAAGGATGGTTTCCCCCATGAAACCTACTTCCCAGAAGAATTCCAAAGCTACTAATACTAAGTTGCAGACTGTACTGATGCTCGATGACCTCGAATTCATCATTGCATCCATATCAGACACCTCATAGGACCTCTTTCAGAACATTGAAGCCAAACAAACAAACATGTATGATAGAATTGATGTAGAATGCACAGGGGTATAGCAGGCCCTTCACTCCAGCCATGCAGTGTCCACTGCGTACCCACCATCAGAAGAACCAGAGTTGGGAGATGAGCCTAACCAACTCCATAGAATAGTTGATGTAATTGAAGCTCACCTTCTTCATGCATAGGAATAAAAAGAACAAGCCACAATGGCCTTGAAGCAAGCACAAGAGAAAGTAATAGAGCAACGCAGGATTGCGTAGTAGGAGAAGGTTTCCCTCCAATCAAAATTTGAAGAAGAGAAATCACAAATCCAGCGAGAGAAGGAAAAAATGCTCGCCGAGAAGGTTGGAGTAAAAGAAGCAGTCAAGAGATCACTCCACTCTGTGACGAGCATAGAGAAAAATGAGGAAGATCTAGTAGAGAATCAAGTAGTGAAGCTCATTGAAGCCATTCAACATCTTCAACAAAGAATAATTGATCTAGAGCTACAGTCAGTGGCAAGCACTCCACAGGATGTATGATACCAAAGAGAATAAACTTCTCAGAGCACAGTTGAGAGAATCAAGACCTTCGCCATGGAATGTAAACAACTCAGTGATCACAGTGCACAGAATTATGAACGACTTACTGAAGACCCTGAACTAAATACACTGGAGTCCCAACTCCAGGAGGAAAAGAAGCAAGAAGTGATGGTACAGACACAATTGAATCTCGTTTATGAAGTTGAAAGAATGAAAATATCATAGGAACAACTCACTATTCAACAACAAGTCCATGCCATATAGAGAAAATTCATGGAAGTGACTCAGAGGCTCCAGCCAGTCCAGGTTGCATCTTGTCAACTGTTTGAGGACATTGAAGGACGAGAAGAAGAACGAGAGAAAGTAGTCACTACAGTTGAGAAATGCTTGGAAGGACCTATGAATGAGGTAGTTCTTTAGGAGTTCTCTGAGCAGGAGGCCTTGGTGCAACAATAGGTCGAAGTGACTCGAGCCAAGCTTGAGGATTTTGAGGCAGAACTAACCAAAGAAGAGTGATTCGAGACAGGTCACAGGTGAGTGTTGAGAGCATGTTGGACCTTGACCAAGTTTTGGATATCCTTGGTTAGGCTTGGCCTATTTTGGTACTTTGACAGGCTGTCGAAGGCGGAGTTCAAGTCGAAGAAGAGATCGTGGAATCTTGGCCCCTTTTTAGGGATTTTTGGTTTGTGGGCTTATGTAATGGGTATGGGGATGTCGTCCCATGGGTTTACCCATGTTTAGGCCCATTTTGTAATGTATAAATAGATGTTTAGGCGATGTAAGAAGGGGTGCAAAGGATGATATAGACATCTGTGTGATGATGTGCTAAGTGCAAGTGATAGTTGTACATGCTTTGTGCATACTGTGTGAAGCTTGCAAGTCTAAGTGCAAGTGACTATAGAAATTGTGTAAAGGCGTTGTGTTGTAACCTAGCTTAGGGAAGGAGGATCTGGCGAGGTGCGCAAAGATCTCCTGTCTTCTGTAGAGTAGGATATTGATGCTATGTTCTTGTAAGAAGCTTGACCAAAGATAATAAATAAGAAAAGAGTTGGTGGACATAGCCCCGGGCTCGGGGTGAACCACGTATATCTTGTGTTGTGGTTTCTTTGGGAGTTGTGAATGTTTTACTGTTTATATTATTACTACTTAGTGTAATGATGTATGCTTAGATGAATATAATATCTTAGTACCTAATGACGTGGATAAGATGCTATATATGATCTATGTTGATATGCTTAGTGTTTGAATATATTAGATCTGGATGAATACTTCATTTCTCTGTAGTTAGGGTTTATCTGTGCTGTAAACAAATCTTAAATACTAATGAACTATAACTGCTAAGTTCTCTGTTAAGGTGTTACAATCACATATCTATGTCCCAGCTAAGGTTGCAAAACTTGGAGTCCTATAACCACCCCTGCCTCTACCTCAGGTGAGACTTCATGTACTTTGCAGGAGTTGACAAAAGGGATGGTAGTTAGGGTTTTGTTGGTGCGTTGTTGAAACATTGAACCCTAGGTCTTCCCTTGTGCCAACAAGTACTTCTCTTCCTCTCTACCTATCCACATGCATCACTATCAAAGTCACACAAAATGTTCTATGTTTTTCATTTCATTCTCAGGTCGAGTACTCTGCCCGATCATCATAGCAACACCTCATCTTCTTTGGCGGTTATGCTATATAAGTTCATCATCTGTGGAAGTTATCCAAAGATTATTTGGCTTCTATGGCTTTTGAAACTCTTTGTCTTCTCTGTCAGTTACAACCAGTCAATTATGGCTTCTACGGATTCTAATCCCCTACATTAATGTGACAACCATCGGTGACCAAACACTTATTCAAAAGTTTCTTTGAGTTCTTGGTCTAAAGTGTGATAGCTCCCTTTATTTCAATATGACCTTGGGCAATTAACTTCACATGACCATGAGATTGCGGGCATGAGCTCTCTTCTTGTTAGACCCCTATCACATGTGACCTCAAGCTACGTCTTTGCATAAGTGAATGATTGTGAGCGCATCCAACAATGGTTTTGGGATTAACCACTTTTCTCCCCGCAATATACCTCCATCTGCCACGTACCCTTTCTCTGATACCATGGTTTCAATTACGGTCGGCCCTCAGTGTTGGATTACTGAGAGGGGGGGTGAATTAGTAATAGCGTAATTATAATCCTTTTTCTCCAAATAATCCAAGTGTTATATCA
>SNQJ01S0098155.1:34807-45331 GCA_010110895.2 Picea sitchensis | reverse complement strand
GTTATTTCATCTTGACACAACAATTTTCATTTATTAAGAAATTGGATGGTGGTTTGATGCATTTATTGAATGAGGATTGATTGGATACATTGATTGCTACATCATCTTGATATTTATTGGTGAAGCAATATTATTTCATTGTTGCATTAACAAACATTGACTTCATCAATATTTATTGTTACAATTGCTTATATATTGACATCAGATAATATTATGAAGTACCAACCCATTGAATCATAGCTTGCATATATATATATATATATATATTGGTTTTCTTTGTTCCGGGCAGGTGTTCTTCTTTGGGCCTACACTTCATTATTGGTTGTTTAGTCGGACTATCTTTTTTGGTGGTGAGCTTTGAAGGGTGAACTTTACTTTGACTTTTAAACCTTTTCCTCTTCAAAACCCCAGGTTACCGGGGACGTCTCCCTTGGGCCTAACCTCCCTAAAGAGAAAGAACCTCCCCATCGTGGTGACATTGGGTGGGATAGGTTCTTGTTATGCCAGTTTGGCCTTCTACTTCATAGCCACTTGACCTAGCTACAAACTGTGCGATAACAGGTCTCACCCCTTATAATAGTGGCTAAAAATAATGGTAAGTGGGAAATTTGTATTGATTATAGAGAAATTAATAAAGTCACTTTGAAGTATTATTTCTCTCTTTCATTTATTGATCAGGTTTTGGACATGTTAGCTAGTAAAACACACTTCTCTTTTCTTGATGGATTTAGGGGCTACAACCAGATACAAATTGCACCCGAAGATCAGGACAAGAAAATTTTTACGTGCCCATGGGGGACATTCACTTACATGGTGTTTCCCTTTGGACTATGTAATGCTCCCACTACATTCCAAAGAGTGGTATAAACTATCTTTTCTGATCCGATCCACAATTGTGTGGAAGTTTATATGGATGTTTTTTCAGTGTATGGTGATCCTTTTCATGAAGCATTAGAGAATTTGAAGAAAGTTTTGGGAAGATACCAATATACTAACCTTGCATCGAGTGATGCTAAATGTCATATGTTGCAAACTGCAGGTATTGTTCTTTGTCATTTCATAACTTGTGTAGGAATTCAAGTTAATCTAGAGAAGATTGAAGTCATATCAAAGATTTCAGTTCCAAGATATCCAAAATATGTGAGAAACTTATCAAGCCATGCTAGCTATTATAGATGGTTCATAGAAAACTTTACAAGAATAACCACTCCTTTATTAAAATTTCTCACTGAGGATATTGATTTTTCTTGGGATGATCACTGTCAAAATGCATTCAAGGAACTAAAAGAAAAGCTCACCAATAAATCCATTTTGATGGGACCAAACTGGTCTCTTCCATTTCACATCTCAATAGATTCCTTTTACACAACCCTCGGAGCAGTATTGGGACAATAGGAAAATCAATTGTCTTATGATATTTACTTTATCAATAAAAACCTAACACCTAATGAATTAAATTATATAGTAATGAAAAATGAATTTTTAGCACTTGTACATGCAATTAAATAATTCAAACATTACAACACTGAGTATGAGGTTTTCATTCATACCGATCATTCTTCCATTAGTTATTTAATGAAAAAACCTATAACTAATGGTAGGATAACTAGATGGATTTTGTTGTTGCAAGAGTTTAATATTACTATTCTAGATAGACCTAGAAAGGAAAATTTAGTAGCAGATTCCTTTCTAGGATTCATAATGAAGGTCAAGTAACTCCTATAGATGATGATTTTCCCGATGATAATTTGTTTGTTGTATATAATAACTCTCCTTGGTTTGCAGATGTGGATAATTATTTGGCTACAGGAAAATTTCCACAACACCTTTCACCCAAGAAAAACAAAATATCTTCAAACTAAATTCCTCCTATTCTTGGATTGGAGGGGACCTCTTATGTAGAGGACCTTATTTGATCATTAGAAGGTGTGTATGACAAGATTAAATGTTTAATAGATTGCAAGATTTTCATGATGAGCCATGCAGAGGGAACTTTGATGACAAGAGAACATGCTACAAAGTCCTTCATTCGGGGTATTATTGGCCCATTCTCTTCAGAGACGCTGAAAAGTATGTTTGAAGTTGTGATAGCTGTCAGTGAATGGGATTCCTGGTACAATTCGATGAGTTTACTTTACAACCATAGGTACTCATTAATCCTTTTGAAAAATGGGCTCTATATTTTGAAGGATCTATTGTTCCAGCATCGCAGAAGAAAATATATATTTTGTTTGTATTGATTAAATTACTAAATTGGTAGAAGCTAAAGCTATTTTCCATGCCACTAAACAAACAATTGTAGATTTTCTATTTGACGATATTTTTACCCATTTTGGTGTTCTTAGAGAAATTGTAACACATTAGGGAGTGCATTTCACATCAAAGATGGTACAATCCATCACTCAATAGTTTCAAGTCAAGCACTGGAAATCCTCTCCTTACCATCCACATGCCAATGAGCAAATGGATTTCACTAATAAGGTCCTCAAAGAAATCCTAACCAAAATAGTTCAACTACACCATAAGGATTGGGAATATCATATTCTCGAGGAACTTTGGGCCTACAAGACTACATGGAGGAACACAACCAACTTTACCCCATATGAGTTAGTGTATGGAAACAAAGTTCTCCTTTCGATAGAATTTCAGGTGAAGACCTTCCAAAATGCAATTCATTTGGGTATGGATATTTTAGATGCACAACAAAAAAGAGTAGTTTGGCTCAATGAATTGGATTATATGTGCCAAGACACCATTAAATATAACACCTTTTTCCAGCGATAGAGAAGAAAATGACATGAAAAGTTTAACCAACAGCAATTTAAGCCAGGTGATTGGGTTCTCCTTTTTTACTCCAAATTCAATAATTTTAAGGGGAATGTCACCACACGCTAGTAAGACCCATATGAAATTGTGAATTTTTTTTATAATGATTCAATGAGAATCAAGACCATTGATGGGGAAGGAATTTTGTTCTTGGTTAATGGGCATAGGTTAAGATTGTATCAACAACCTATCACCCAAGAGGAATTTGTTCAACATGTTTTACAAAAATATGAGATGGAGGTGGTAAGTCGAGAGGATCCCCAACCTACTGCAACCTTAGTTTGATTTATTTTCTTCCGTGTAAAAAAATTTAGAAATTGAAAAAAATTAAAAATAATAATAAAAAGAAAAAGTAAAGATAAAAATAATGTTCAACTGTGAAAACCAATCCTCTGGTGCAATTAAAAAGGAGTTTTTATTGAAAACTAGGTAATTGGCTGGAAAAAATTCCCTAGGTTATTTACAAATAAAAAGGATACTACCAGCTATAAGATAAATAAGTCGGTTTGTTTCAAAAAGAGGAAGGTTTATGTTTCGGTAGCAGATTTTTTTGGTAACAGTTTGAAAACAAATTGGTTCAGGTCCTTGGTAAAATTTCTCATTATAGATATTGAAGCAACCATCCTTGTTATTATTGTTATCACAACTAGCATCCATCTCCGTTGCAGTTAATTTTCTTGTGACAAGAGTTCTTGCATCAGACTTCTGGCAGTCGTGTCCCTGTGAAACAAAATTCATACCCTTCAAACAAGCGCAGGGCCTTCTAATCCTGACACTTATTTAAAATTTCCAATAGATACTTGTTTAGAACTTCTAGCAACAACTTGTTTAGAATTTTCATGGTCCTATGTTGCACAAATACAATATTACAGAACAAATTAACTCCTTCTTTTTGCATCACGAAATCAAAAATATTAAAATAAATATAGTTTTCAATTATATTCAATAGTTGTTTTCCAACATCTGTGTGTAGGCTTAATATTTCAGTGATCAACATTTATACTTGAATTGGTTCTACTAATAAATCAAGACTAGATTTTTTTTTTTTCAGAGCCCCAATTCTAATTTTCAACATGTGGAATTTTGTGTGATCATGCTCAAAACTCCATGTTTCAGTCCCCTCTATTCTTGTTAGTACTTCAATTCTAAGATGATTGTGTAGATGATCAACCTCATATTTCTCCAATTTTAGATTCAATATTTGTGTTCTTGTCATTTTCATAGGTTACATTCATTCTTGTAACCACCATGTAATCTGGTAACCACTATTTCTAGTAGTTACAAGATCCCTATAATAGTTACCGAATGTCTTGTAACAAATTTTTTGAATATTTTTTCAATCTAAGTTTGCATGGTGGTGATTAGCTTCAATATTAGAGCTTAGAGTTGCCCAATAAACTCTAGTCTCTTATCTCCATCATTCAACTTGTCTTCATCAACAACATCAATCATTTTTGTTTCATATTTGGCTCAACAATCAGTCTCAAATTGGTCATTCTCAACATCAACGCTCAGTTTTGGTTCAACTTAGTGCATGAAAACTTTAGGTTCAGTTCTTTCTCATAATCATGTTCTTTAACTCTAACATACATCATTTCATGGATAAGGTGGTTCTTTCAGATTCATCGCATCAATTTTTTATTTGACGTTTCATACCAAACAAATGTGGTCCAACATCAGGAAGAGTTTTAAGATATGAGGGAAATGTGAAGAATCATTAGGTGTATAAATATGAAAAGTTTTTTAGTAAAGAGATGACTTATTAAAAATATATATAATGCCTAAATATATTACTAATCAATTATTAATAATTAATTTCTAGAATTTGTCCTTGTGGTTAGTGTTGGGATCCAATTTTGACTGATCTTCCAGTCAAAATTTTATACTTCCACAAAGGTAAACTTGAGGTAATAAATCAACTTTTGATTTTTTCTAGTTTACTAAGAACATGAAAAGTTATAAAAATGACAAAACCTTAAGCTCATTTCTTATGTTAATATTTACATATGACATTTCCTACAATCCTTATACCATGCCCTTATCTATATTTTCCACTTCATTATCTTCCTATCTATTCTCCTTATTCCTTCCTCACCTTATGAACTTACCATCACCCATAATACAACATTATTACCCATTATCATGATGATTTTCATTCATGTGTACATTCACAACAATTGTTTTAATTGACCACCCATATTCATTATTCTCCACCTAATTTGAATCACTTGTAGGATTTGAAATGAGATTTGAACCTGCATATCATTCATACCACGCCTAGCATTCCCAACTCCTTACACGTCCACTGGTAGTGGCTGTTGTAACCTTGAGATGCTCCCAACTTCTTAGGAACTATTCTGAGTCATATCAAAACCTACTTTAGGCCACAATATGGCTCATGACTAGAGGGGGCTCCCTCATCAAATTAAAGAAAGGTGATTGCTTACTATCACTAAGAAACAACTCACAATATTAAGCTCAAAATGACATATTTAAATGATAAAGAAAAGGATAAATAGGGTTGAGTATAAAATGACTGAAGATTGGAAATAAAGACTATAAACCTCTCGGACTTAAGGCCTTTCCATTAGGCACCGAGTCTCATTCAACATAATACAATAACTAGTAATCATAGGTGGATGAAATGGAGGAGAACAATTAATCTCGACCCTGGCAATGAGTAAGGAAGTCCCTGTGAGGTTGAGATGAAGAGGGGATGGTTTTACTATGAATTAGACAATGAATCAAATAATATAAACATTATAACGTAAGATGCAAAATAGTACTAAAATATCTATCCAAAGATATATGAAGGGGTTGAAATAATTCAAAATTATTTTACTATACTCTATGACATTGCACAAATACTTTATGCAAGGACATAAATAATTTTAAGATAAGCTTGAACCAAAGTCATATATATATATATATATATATATATATATATAATGACTTGCAACAGTACAATATGAAATCTCTTTAATCGATTTACAACAATGGTGGTCATACCAAATTGTTGTTTACAATTTCATTCATATGATGAGTAAGAACACAAATGTAGTATGAAAGAAGCTTAAATAAAAAAAATAGAGGAAAACAAAATCTCTACGAAATTGAGAGGTGAATCCAATGAATGGTTCCCTCATTCAAAATCATTTATAGAGAAAATAGCCCCTCCANATATATAATGACTTGCAACAGTACAATATGAAATCTCTTTAATCGATTTACAACAACGGTGGTCATACCAAATTGTTGTTTACAATTTCATTCAAATGATGAGTAAGAACACAAATGTAGTATGAAAGAAGCTTAAATAAAAAAAATAGAGGAAAACAAAATCTCTACGAAATTGAGAGGTGAATCCAATGAATGGTTCCCTCATTCAAAATCATTTATAGAGAAAATAGCCCCTCCATCTTATTTATAATCACACAGTCCTTTTGCTTCCAAAAATCCCTAACCTACAAACGTTCTTGAATAGGTCTGCAGATGATTCCTTTTATGCCCTTTTTGCATGTTTACTTAAATACTGAAAGAAAATACCTTAAATACTGAAAGAAAATACCTTTGATAGTGGAACTACTTCTTAGAGTAGTCTTTAGATAAACTTTGTGAGAAAAATAACACCTCATTGCATGCATTGCCTCATTATATCAATAAATGAGGAATTCTATTCTCTGCATTTAATTTCTTATAACCCTAATTTCTATGTATTTTCCATTTGTAATCTCTCCATTATTATTCGTTGCCTTATGAATTAATAAACATAGGAAAAACCATCTCTGCGTTATTTACTGCCACCTGTTTCTTGTTTGACCAAGATAACTTCTCGTTGAGTTTTTGGCTAAATAAGAAGTCAGGTTTCTTTAATTTGATAATTGCCTTGTTGTCAAACATATTTTAGAAGATGTTGATATTTAATGTGAACAAGAGATAAATGGCTATCCTTTTCTTCAACATTTCCAGTCAAGATAACTTTGATTTTGTGAGTTCATAACAAGAAGTTGCAAGAGCATATTCATAAGAAATTGTAGTAGAGAATACACATAAGCAAATATTCAACCGGGATTAAATTTCCACGGGCTCACCGAAAAAAAATGGGTCACCATTCAACTAGACCACCAGGAGATCGAGGATCATCGGGGATCGGTGACATAGGGTTTAAGATAATTGGGGACCAGGTATTGTGTGGTCGTGCCACTGTTGTATATTGAAAATACTAATGAAAATCCCAGATCAAAACACCAGATCACCGAGACACGGAGAAAATGGGCCACTCGTCAAACCAGATCATTGGGACCACTGGTCATTGGGGAATAAATCCTTTATTATCTATAACGAAACATTGGTACCATCGAGACACCATGGCACAAATCATCGAAAGGAATAATACTTATTTTTTGAAGGATTTAAAGGCCTATTCAATTAAATTAGATCCTGCTAAAGATAATGATTCTACTAAAGTTTGAGGAAGACAATTTAGGTTACAACAATGGAAATCACTCAGAGGAAGAGTGACCTTGTAGAGCCTCAAACACAGAGATTTGTGGCATCACGGGGAAAGTTGGTGTGGTTAGGCAAGAACCTTGTTCATTGTAAATTATAGAGGGATAACCTAACTACAAGGCTAGAAAACCCGTGCTCAAATCCATAGGGTGGTATCCATTCCTTAGAAAGTTCAAGGGGCATAATGACTCTGTCACTAAAGAATTCACAATAGGGTTTGACATCTTTATTGCACGCATTGGTGACTTGGTAATGGCGATATTAGAGGAATTAATGGCCCAATCTACTAGATTTCCTCAAATAGGGAAATGTGGTTCAAAAATAAGAAAATTAAATAGGGTATTTGGACTTGATTCTTATGCCCAACTGAATTGAGGTTGAATTGGGGAAAGGGTGTGCCCAGAGCATGGATTAAAGAATAATGGACGAATATACTATTCATGCTACAAAAATACATCACTTGTGATGGGAGGTGTGGGATTACCTTTCTTTAACACATCTGTTTACTCCTGAATTTCGAAGCAAATGATCACATAAATTTTCCATTTTATTTGTGCAAGAGTTTAGGTAAAATGTCAAAGAATATCCAAAAAAACTCTAAGAATGTTAATCATAGTCTATATCACCATGGCCTGATAAAAATTTTAATTGTAGAGGATTTGCATAAGAGGAATGATAGTTGGGATGCATTTTTAATTCATGATGGGTTAGTTGATGCAACTATTTTTCATGCAAAGATACCCCAAGAGGAAAATGTTGTTCTTAATAACAATGATAAAATATAAATGAAGGACTTAGCTACCATGGAGATGAGGGATTCACCATTTTTGGGGAAACTTCCAAGGGAACACCTTTACAAAGGAAATATGGGAAACATACTCCAACCACATTAGTCATGCCTCAGAGAATCACTAGAAGCATGGCCAAGAAGAATCCTAAAAAATAGAGTGTAGAAAATACATCCCCAGTTATTCCAAGTCCAAACAATAATGTTACTTGCTTGCATGTTGATCCAATACAAATAGGGAATAATCATATTCATTAGAAGGAGTATGTACCCCCCTGGAATAAGAGGTCCAAAACTAGGTTCTCTGAACCAAAGACCCCTTTGTACCAACAAAACGACTCTGTTAGACCCTTGACACTAATGCTCAACGATTTTTAGGACAACACAGAGTGTTATGATCCCATCAAGAAAAAAATGTTCTCCAATATTCCAATTACGATAGTATCCTCAAAACGAAAGAACAAAAAAAATAAAATTGAGAGACAACAGATAGAAATTGAATAATTTAAGATCTTGGATAGGTATGTGAACAATGAAACTTAGTTTGATAATTTCTCAAGCACAATCACCAAATCCTGGTGATCCCGTTGCTTTCCATATGGTATCATTCCTCCTGGATGTACTGTGTGCATATAATTTCTTCCTTGGACTGTCACTAAGCTAGGATATTTATGAATTACCTGTCCATGTATATTTAATCATGCTTTGGGAGAACATATAAAAAATAAATTGTTCTCATATTTTTCATTTCTTCATACCCAGTATCTCTTTTCTAATCTTTGGAGAAGAATGTCCTAGATTGTCCAAACAAGACAAGAAGATCTTGAACTACATTGGAAATTGGTAATTTGAAGAGAATCACACCTACTTAAGGATCCATGGAGCCATTATGATCCAGGTGGATATTGGTGGCCACCCACCTGTTCCAAATTCCAATTGGCTCATCTTGACAATTTTCAGTTCAACATGTTTCTTTGTAATGGGGACATTTATTTAGAATTGTGGGTTTTTCACTTCTGAGGTTGTCCTGAAGCCTTACTCAACATCCATGAGGATATTGGTGGCCTCCCACCTATTCCAATTGACTTATTTTGGAAGTTTTCAACTTAACAGTTTTTAGTTCAACACATTTCTCTGTAATGGGGACATTTATTTGGAATTGTGGGTTGTTCACTTCTGGGGATGTCCTGAATCCCTACACAACATCTAGGAGGATATTGGTGTCTGCCCACCTATTCCAACTAGATTATTTTGAAAGTTTTCATGTTAGTACATCTTTCTATACTTCTAGGGCCATTTTGAGGCCCTAAACAATGTTTTCTTGGCTTTCCACAAACAAATTGTATACATAGTTAGAGTTTTACAACATAATGCGTATTTCTTAAAAATAACTTTCCAATGGGCTATCACATGCCTAAAACGAAGATCGTATGAAAACGTTACGACCCCAGGAAGTTAATGTACTAACTTACCCCAACGGGGCCCACATGAATTTTGGTGCTTCATCTCCTAGGGTTAGGTTTTTGGATGTCTAGGGTTTTTTCATTCATGTTTATCATAAAAATTCCTTCAAGGCCTCATTGTACTCATCTTCTTGCGAATGAGCATAGTTGTCACATCTCTTCTCAGAGATAAATCTACCACCATTCTAGTGAGTCTTGCACTCTATATTTTTACAATCTCTGTACATTTCTTTCATTAATAGAAATAATGTATTGTTGTATTTCTATGTTTCTGGAAATTTTTATGTGTATTTCATTGTAATATCTCTTCTTTCGTTTCATTTTGAAAATAATCCAGATCAGTGGTATCAGAGTAGGCTGCTCTTGATCGTTTTTCAGTGCATGTCCCTAATGAGGTCCAAGTATAGCAAGTTGTGTCTCGAGCTTATCTCTCTTGAGGAAAATCACTCTCGCATGCCCAAGAAACCCTCTATGGAGACAAAAAAGAAAAATGGTGGAGCAGAAGATTCTATTAACCTATTGCTTGAGCAAGCTCTCGCGTGATAGAGGGTCGGAATGATGGAGAATTTTTCCCACATCCTTCAACGTCTGCCGATAGCAACAGGAGCATCTTCATCAAGAGACCACTTTGGAGGAACCTCTCCCTTCAAGGTACAAGTTAATTTTGATATTCCCATATTTGAAATTCAGATAGATGTGGATGCCTTAGAAAAGTGGTTAAATCTGCTAGAAGGTTATTTATCTGTTCACAATTTTTCCAACAGGGAATTTATCACCTTTGCACTCCTCAAGGATCTCCCCCATGTCAAACATTGGTGGGAAACTTACTGGGAGCAAAGTTCTATTGGTTGTGGAGCCTGATTATCTTCCTGATTTAGAGGTCCTTGCTTTCATCCATGTTTATACCCCAGAAGTATGTACACTCTTCTCTGCGGGGTC
>SNQJ01S0098155.1:23331-34797 GCA_010110895.2 Picea sitchensis | reverse complement strand
AAGAAAACACTATGTCACATCCCCAACAACCATAGGGAATTCCCATGCTGCAAGGGAATGCTCAATAATCAAATGAATTTTCCCAAAAATCAAGGGAATTCCCACCAATCAAATGGACGTCGGAAAACCATTGGAACACCTAACAAACAAGGGAATTCACCTAAAAACCAAATGGGTTCCTAGAAACCATTAAAATTCCTAGAAAGCAAGTTTGATTCTCGAGGTAAAATGAAATTCGACCCATGGAATATTTTAAATGCCCAACAAACATTTACACACCCAGTGGAGATGAAAACATGCATGGGAACTTTAGTTCAACCTCCAGACAAAGAGAATTCGCCCCAAAGAGAGAGAGAGAAACTATTAGGAGAGAGAAATAGGGTTTTAGCAAGTTCTCCAATAGCCTTGCAAAGATTACCATTAATATCCCCTCACCCCATGCATTGAATGGTGGATATTAACTGTCTATTGTAATGGGTAAGCACCATTTAAACATTTTTTCTATTTGAAGTAAACTTCTCACACAATAAAATAATATATTATGTAGTCAATAACTCTTCCTTAAGTAATATGAGAGATATAAAATCCGTTAAATATATCCATTTATTTTTGGTATACTACACATCATAATTTGAACTAGATACGCATCACAAAGAGGAAAAAGAAACACATTAATGCATAATTTTTACCTTGGAACCCAACTGGGAAAACTAGTCACGGATGGTGCTCAATATTGTTTCTCTACAATTCTATGAGTTTACAATGCTCTCCTCCTCCTTGGACAAAACCCCCTTTGAATAGGAGAGAGAGTGAAGAAATAGGGAGATCTAGGGAGTAAGGGCAGGCCAACAACCATGCCTCTTCATGTCTAGTTCCTTAGCCTTCTCTCCTTGTCATTTTAATTATTTTCTTTAACTTTTTAGTTATATTGTTATTTGGATTATTCCACATAAACTTGTATTTTTTTACGTGGCTTACATAATGAATTCATATTTTCATTTTGTTTTTCAAGTAATGAGTCTTATCCACTCTTTAGTTTGGATCCATTTCAGATCACATATCCCCATTGAGAGGCTTTTTGTGTTGGAATGTTCACTAATACTGAGAGGGGGGGTGAATAAGTATTAGACACTTTTTATCATTTTTAATCACAACATGTAAGCATTATATTTATCGCTTATGATTCCATTCAAGATATCATAAACACATAATCACAGATACACAATACACAATAATTTTACGTGGAAACCCAAATGGGAGAAAACCACAGAACTCTTTTTAGTGTATTAGAATATTACATACACTAGAAGCACCAACTTCCAAAATTCTCCAACACTAACTGGAAGGAGGAACCAACCCCCTGATTTATAGGATTCATATTGAAGGAACCTACAACTCCCTAAAATTTCTAGCTTCAACTGGAGGGAGGCTTCAACCCCCTTTCCTTACCCCTTACTTCCACCATTTTATCATGTGGAGACCCTAATGAATTAAATATCGGACCATCAAACCTTCTTCAACTTCAACATCAATAAAAGAGCATCTTCCTCAAACCCTTCCTTAACTTTGTGAGACTGGAATGAGCAACAAGCAAGGCCTCACATGATGAGTCTTGGAAAAATAGCGGGGTCCTCGTGGGACACCCTATACTTGAAACATATGGGTCACCTCATATAGGGTTTCATGAAAACCCTTCTCACATATGCAACTCTAAGAACTCCCTCCTTCTCCTGACTTTGCTACTTCACTTGCGCTAAGAGATCACACACTTGATTGGTATTTAAATGAGAGGCTATTGATGTGTATTTATAATATTCCAAGTAAGTCCTTTACTTGAATTTAGGGCTAACCTTTAACTTCTTGTTTTTAACCATTTTTCTTCTTTACTTGATTTTGGGGCCGACTTATAACTTCTTGTTTGCAACCGTTTATGTTCAAATTTTAAATGATCATATTTATGAGGGCACATCTCTTCAACTATGAGGAAACACGTGGTGTGCCACCTATCATTTGAAACATCTTGGCAAGGACTATACATCCATGGACTTTTTTCATGCGTTTCCAATGTCCTTCATACTCCTTTTATTCAATAAAATTTTGGTTTCATGACCACATATCTAGGGATTCTTGCCATATTTTCAAGGCTTCTTTAACCATACATTATAACTTATTTTCTTAACAACTAGGAATTATTGTAGGCTTCTTCAAATCATCTTCTTGTGAGGGATATTCTTAGAGATACAACATAAAGAAACCACTTTGGATACTCCTTCAAAAAATCCCATCACTTATAGGCGCTTCTGGGATTCTTCTAGGGTTGACATCAATGAAAAACAGTTTTCCAACAATATCCCCCTTTGAAATTGATGGAAACACACATACTCCCCCTATGATAATTTCTCTCACTATCTTCATGATTTTGATCTTTCTCTCCACCTTTGACATCAATGGAAAAGGGTAATTCCCCCTGGCGATTTATCTCTCCCTGTCTTCTTTTCAATATGTCGTGTAGATCATTGTGGGGTAGGAAAAACTCTCAATTTATATAAAATATACTCAAAGGCCTCCCTTGGGAAAGGTTTGGTGAATATATCCACAATCTCTTCTTTTGTCCCAATGTACTCCAACTTGATATTATTTTCTGTAACTTGTTCCCTTAGAAAGTGAAACATGATAGGC
Source organism: Picea sitchensis (assembly GCA_010110895.2). Lineage (NCBI taxonomy): Eukaryota > Viridiplantae > Streptophyta > Pinopsida > Pinales > Pinaceae > Picea > Picea sitchensis. The sequence goes on along the minus strand of SNQJ01S0098155.1, from coordinate 32,118 downwards.
ATATGTTTGGTCTTGGAATGCATCACTGGATTCTTGGAGATACTTATAGAACTGGTATTTTCACTAAATATTGAGATGGGATTGTCATATTTAACTTGTATGTCTTGCAGGGTTTGATTCATTTAGAGGACCTGAGTACAACATGCTTCTACTGTAATATATTATTCTTCTACTATGGACAAGGACACTAAAGACTGCTTCTTACTCAACTAGGACACCATAAAATCGTGCAAGTAGAAGGTTGATCCACTGGTACTTCTTTTATCATCAATACTTCCTACCCAATTTGCATTTGTGTAGGAGACCAAAATCATCTCATTCCCTTTCGTATACCATAGTCCAAAATATATTATTCCTCTAAGATATTTGAAGATCCTTTTTACTACCATAACATGAGTTTCCTTCAGTGTTGCTTGAAATATTTCAACCTCTCCAACTGCTTGCATCACATATGATATTGAGGCTGCCACATAGATTAAGTTGCCAATCATCGACCTATAGAGTCTCTGATTTGGTTCTCTAGATTCATCGTCTTTGCTTAAATTGCAACCAGTCACCATAGGAGTACTTACAGGTTTGCAATATTCCATTCCAAACTTCTTCAACATTTCATTGATGTAAATCGTTTGGGAAATGAAAATTCCTTCATCTAGCTGAGATATCTGAAGTCCCAAGAATAATGTCAACTCACCAAGTAGGGACATTTCGAACTCACTTTGCATGTCCTTGGAAAATTTATGACTCAACCTGTCATCATCAATTCCAAAGATGATGTCATCCATGTAAACTTCAATTATAAGTATGTTTTCCTGATCCACTTTTATGTAGAGATTTCTATCTACATTTCCCTTTTTGAATCCTTGTTGTTGTAAGTACTTATCTAATCTTGAATACCAGGCTCTAGTTGGGGCTTTCTTGAGTCCATACAAAGATTTCTTCAATCTTCAATCATAATCTTTGCTTTCTGATAGTAGTAATTCTTCTAGTTGTTTGATGTAGACTTCTTATTCTAATTCTCCAATTAGAAATGTTGATTTTACGTCCATCTGATAGACTGTGATCCTTTTGGAACATGCATAGGACAATATTATTCAGATTGCTTCCATTTTGGAAAAAGGAACAATGTTTTCTTCAAAATAAATTCCTTCAACTTGAGCATATCCCTTGGATACTAACCTTTCTTTATTTCTAGTTACATGTCCATATTCATTTCATTTGTTTCTAAACACCCATTTTATACCAATCATGTTATTATACTTAGGTCTTGAAACCAGTTCCCATGTCTCATTCTTCTCTATTTGATTCAATTCTTGTTCCATGGCCCTGTTCCAATGTTCATCATTGATGGCTTCCTCAAAGTTGCTTGGTTCAACTATGGATAATAATGTTATATGTCTTTGTTCTGGTGCTTGTTTGATTATTCAGGTTTTTATTCATGTATTTTTATCCCCAATAATTTGTTTCGATGGATGATTTTTCTAACATAAGTGTTTGGGTGTCTTAGAATATGTCTGGAGATATTGATGATTGTCTTCTGTTTCTTCTTGCTCCACTTATGGTTCTTCTTCTTCTTCTACTACTTCTTCTTGTTTTAGTTCTTCTTCTGCTTCCTTCTCTTTTTAATTTATGTGTTCTTCTTCGATATTCAACACATTTGTTTCATCAATATTTACATTGATTCTTTACACTATTTTGTTGAGTCCTAGATTGTAACATTTGTATGTCTTGCATTTTCTTGAGTATCCAAGCAATATTCCTTCATCAACCCGAGAGTCAAATTTTCCAATCTTATTATCTTCTCTTTTTATGTATCATTTTCTTCCAAACACTCTAAAGTGCTTGACGTTCATCGATATTCCATTCCACAGTTCATATGGAGTCTTGTTGTTGTTACTTCTAAGCATTCCATTATTCAATATATGAACGCCTGTATGTATTTCTTGTACCCAAAATATATCACCCAACTGGGAATATTTCAACATGGTTCTGGCCATTCATGTACAGTTTTTTTCTTCCTTTCAATGACTTCATTTTGCTGAGGTGTCATAGCTACTGAAAATTGTATTTTTGTTCCATGTTCTTCACAAAAATCCCTGAATTATTTTGACGTGAACTCACCTCCATTGTCTAATCTCAAGCACTTGATTTTCAAATTAGTCTTGTTTGCAACCATCTCTTTTAATATTTGAACGCCTTTGACGTTTTCTTGAGAAAATAATCTCCAGTCATTCTTGTATAATCATGAATAAGTAGTATGAAGTATTGTTCACCATTCAATCCTTTTGTTCTCATCGGTCCACATAGATCGGTGTGTACAATATCCAAAGGTTTTATTGTAGAGTATTCCTTTGTCCTGAACTCAGTTCTTGATTGTTTTCCATGTTGAAAATGATTTCACATAGTGTTTGTTGGCTATGAAATTTTTGGCATTTCTCTTATTACTTTCTTTCTACTGATTTTGACAAGATTGTCAAAGTTCATATGGCCCATTCTTCTATGCCAAATCCAACTTTCATCTTCCTTTCCCAATCGACATCTTTCCTTTTCGATCTCATTTAAGATGTATATGTTGTTTAGAGTCCTCTTTGTTATTTCCAACAATCTGTCTGATCCTTCTTTCCTTGTCTCACACTTCTTTGAGTTCAATAGAAGTGTGTGTCTCTAGTCACACATTTGACTCACACTTAGCATATTATGCTTCATATTTCCAACAAGTAGGATATTTTCTGCCATGACATTTTTTCTTCCAAGCTTGACTGTTCCCTTTCCTATAATTTTGGTTGAGTTATCATTGCGAAATGAAACTGATCCCTCTCGTTCTTTCTTTAGAGTTACAATTCTTTCCTTTCCCCCCGTCATGTTCTTTGAAAAACCATTGTCAACATACCAATCATTTTTTCTGCTTTGTGCTTGTAGAGAAATAGAACATTCTTCAATGTTCAGTTTATCTTGTTTCCTTTTCCATATCCTTGATGGTTCTTTTACATGACCGTTAAACAGCTGCTTTAGTTCCTTTGGAGGAATAATCAATCTACAATCTTTGGCTATGTGTCCAAAATTGTTTCATTTGTAGCATTCTACTCCATTACTTAATGATCCAAAACTGTTATAGTTTATGTTATAAGAGATAATGAGGTTTTCTGAGATAATTATTCCTAGAGTAGCCTCCATATCTACATTTTTTCTTAGCATAGGATCTACAATTTATAACTTTATGCGAAAAATTGTTGCAGGAATAACATAACCTAAGAAAAATAGTTTGGTACCTGAGTGTGGGGGATCTTCTAGGTGATGCAGCTCTTCTGCAATCTTCTTCTTGAGTCTGCTCCATTGTTGGTCATTGATTTTGTGTTCCTATGATTGGTTTATCTTCTCCTTGAATGATATCCATTTCTTGAATGTTCATCTTTGAAGGCTTTCATTCTTCCTTCTTGACGGGATCTTTGATGACTTCTGCATAACTCTTTTGTTCTGCCTCTTTTTTTTTCATTGTGGAAATTGAATCGTTCTCAGTATGAGTTTGTTTATATCCTTGTCCAAATTTGTCATAACATGGACTTTGATTGCTGATGATTTCATCTAATATTTTGGAGGTGTTGTCAAAATTTTGTCAGATGTCCTTCTAAAGTTTCTTTTTCAGTGATACTATTTCAATTTCCAAGCACTCGTTTATTTTATGCTTTTCTTCCAACCGATTTTTGAGTGTTTCTTCAATTACTTTAGCTTCTTCTATTTGAACCTTTAGATTTATGATAATCTACTGGACTTCTTTAGAATTTTTTTTAGGGTTTTGAGAACCCTCCTTTAACTTGATCAATTCTTCCTTAAGGAACTTGTTTTTCTTCCTTTCCATTTTTAGATCACTTAAAGCACTCATTAGTTTTGCCTCAAGATCCACTTCTCCTTCTTCATAATATTATTTGTTATTTCCAAGGGTTCATTTCTGAGTTTCCATTGCCATGAAGAGAACTCTTTTTGAGTCACTATCATTATCACTATCCTCATCAGATGAGGAAATATTTTCTTTTGAGTAGAAGATTTTCTTGAAGACTTTTCTTTTATTTCCTTTCTAATTTTTATTTTCTTTATTGGGAACTTCTTCTTAATTACTATCTAAATTATTAGCATAAGGACGTTTAGAATAAAAATGACCAATTTTACCACAATTAAAGCAATTTAAGGGAAGATTACCTTTGTACTTTTCGGTTCCTTTCTTCATCATTCTCACGAAGTTGGCTATTTATTCATCTTCATCTGAATCATCACTGCAACATGAGGTTGACTTTGAATTTTTCTTTTTCTTTCTTGTCTTCTTATATGCTTTGAAATTTCCTTCCTTCTAAGATGGATTATCCTGTTCTGTTCTCATTTCATAAGATATAAGTATTCCATGTGGCTCGTCCATGCTCAATGTAGAAAGATCTGCTCTTTCTTGTAGGATTGAAAAATTATGATAAAATCTCATTGGAAGAGACCTTAGTACCTTTTGAAAAATCACCAAACCTTTAATTTATTCTCTTAATCCTTTAATAGAGTTCACTATTTCATCAAATCACAAAAAATAAGCTACAATATATTGACCTTCCTTCATTTTCAGTTGTTCAAATTTACCTCTATAAGTTTGAATCTTGTCCCCTTTGACTTTTTCATCTCCTTCATAAACATTTTGAAGTTTGTCCCAAATATCCTTTGCAAATTTTCAATGCATAACCTTGACATATACAAAACTAAACATACCACTTAGAATAAAATTTGTAGCCTTTGAATTGTTTTCACAAAGTTTATTTCTGTCTTTATCTGTTCGGGGAGTGGCAGGTGCCTTGTGTCCATCCACTACTACTTGCCAAACATCAAAAACTTATGTTTGAAAAAAAAATTCATCCTTCTAATCCATAAGGCATAGTTTTGACAGTCAAATGTCAACGTTCCATTCTTAGTGCACTCCATGATCTACCTTCCAGTGGTTAGATTGTTTCTGAAGGACCCGCTCTGATACCAATTGTTGGATTTTTCAATAATATTGAGAGGGGGGGTGAATCAATATTAGGCACTTTTAATCATTTTAATCACAACATGTAAGAATTAGATTGATCACTTATGATTCTATTCAAGATATCATAAACACATAATCAACAATGCAAAGTACATGATAATTTTACGTGGAAACCTAAATGGGAGAAAACCACATAACATTTTTTAATGCATCATAAGATAACAACCACCGGAAGCACCAAATTCCAAAATTCTCTAACACCAACTGGAAGGAGGCACGAACCCCTTGATTCACAGGCTCCAACTTGAAGGAAGCTATAACTTCCTAAATTTTCTAGCTTCAACAAGAGGGAGGCTTCAACCCCATTTCCTTGCCCCTTCCTTCCACTCTTTTATCATTTGGAGACCCTAATCCATGAAATCTAGGACCATCAAACCTTCTTCAAGTTCAACATAAAGAAAAGAGCATCTTCCTCAAACCCTTCCTTAACCTCATAGGATTGGACTGAGCAATGAGCGGGGTCTCGCGTGACGAGTCTTGGACAACCAACGGGTTCCTCGCGGGACACCCGATACTTGACCCGTGAGGGTCACCCAAAATAGGGTTTCATGAAAACCCTTATCACATCTACAACTCCAAGAACTCCCTCCTTCGCCTAACTCCACTACTTCACTTGCGCTAAGAGATCACACACTTTCTTGGCCTTTAAATGAGAGGCTCTTGATGTGTGTTTATACTCTTCCAAGTACTTCCTTTACTTTAATTTAGGGACGACCTTTAACTTCTTGTTTGTAATCATTTTTATTCTTTAATTGATTTTGGGGCTGACTTATAACTTCTTGTTTGCAACTGTTTAGAGTCAAACTTTATATTATCATTTTTAAGAGGGCATATCTCCTCAATCGTGAGGAACCACGTGGTGTGTCACCTATCATTTTAAACAGTTTGAAAAGGACTATCAATTCATGGAGGTTTTGCGTGAATTTTCAATGTGCTTCATACTCCTTTTCTTCAATCAAATTTGGGCTTCATGACCACACCTCCGGGGATTCCGATCATATTTTTAGGGCTTCTTTGACCATACATTATAACTTATTTTCTTAAGAGCTAGGGATTCTTGTAGGATTATTCAAATCATCTTCCCATGAGGGCCATGCTTATAGCTATTCCATATGAAGACCACTTTGGAGACTCCTTAAAAAATACCCATCAATTCTAGGGGCTTATGTACTTGCTTTTGGGCTTATTCTAGGGTTGACATCAATGAAAACCAATTTTCCAACAATATCCCCCTTTGGAATTCATGTCAACACTCATACTCCCCCTGTGATCATTGATCCTATTGTATTCATTATTATTTTGATCATTGATCCTATTGTATTCATTATTTTGATCCTATTGCAGGAAAAACTCTTAGTTTCTACTAAATATGCTCAAAGGTCTCCCTTGGGAGAGGTTTGGTGGAGATATTTACAATTTGTTCTTTTGTCCCAATGTACTCTAACTTGATATTATTTTCTGTGACTTGTTCYCGTGAAAGTGAAAATTGATAGGAATATGGTTGGTCTTGGAATGCATCATTGGATTAGTGGAGATACTTATAACATTTGTATTGTCACGATATTGAGATGGCCTCATCATATTTAACTTGTATTTCTTGTAGGGTTTTCTTCATGCATAGGACTTGAGTACAACATGTTGTTGTTGCAATATATTATGCTTTTGTTGTGAACAAGGAAACTGAAGACTACTTCTTACTCAACTAGGACACTAGAAAATCACCCAAGTAGAAGGTTTCTCCATTGGCACTTCTTCTATCATCAATACTTCCTACCCAATCTACATCTATGTATATGACCATAGTCATCTCATTCCCTTTTGGATACCACATTCCAAACTCTGTTTTTCCTTTGAGATACTGGAAGATCCTTTTTACGTCCATAACATGGGTTTCCTTTAGTGCTACTTGAAATATTGAAACCTCTCCAACTACTTGCATCACATATGGTCTCAAGGTTGTCACATAGAGTAATTTTTCAATCATCAATATATAGATTCTTTGATCTAATTCTCTATATTCATCATCTTTGTTCAACTTGCAACTAGTAACCAAATGAGTACTTACAGGTTTGCAATCTTCCATTCCAAACTTCTTTAGTATTTATTTCATGTACTTGGTTTGGGAAATTAAAATGCCTTCATCTAGTTGAGATATATGAAGTTCCAAGAAGAATTTCAACTCATCAAGTAGGGACATTTCAAAATCACTCTAGATGTCCTTGGACAATTTTTGACTCAACCCGTCATCATCACCTCCAAATATTACGTCTTCCATGTAAACTTCAATGATTAGTATGTTGTATTGTTCCACTTTTATGTATATATTTCTATCTTCATTTCCATTTCTGAATCCTTTTTTCTTTAAGTACTTGTCTAGTCTCCAATATCGGGATCTAGGGGATTGCATGAGTCCATACAAATATTTCTTCAATATGAAAACATTATCTTCCCTTTATGATAGTAGGAACCCTTCTGGTTGTTCGATGTAGACTTATTCTTCTAATTCTCCATTTAGAAATGTTGATTTTACATCCATCTGATAGACTGCGATCCTTTTTTTATATATAAATGGTTGAAGGGATTTTATATTAAAAAGATAGCAAAAAAATTTCAAAAAATATATGTGGCAGGGTGTGAACACCTCTGTTGCTTCCGAAAGAGCTTAATTGTTTATAGAGGCCTAATAAAATTATATCAGCTTGTCCATATGAGATGCATTTCTGTCATGTAAAAATGGCGATATACACATTTAACAACAACAAAAAATTACATTTCATATAAGACCTAATTAATAGTTTTGAGGCTGCTCGAAATCTTCTTGATGTTCCGTTAGTCGAGCTTCTAGATTCACCTCTGCTGGGTTCGCCTCTTCATAGTGGCAGTCTGGGTTCTCCTCTACATAGTGGTGGTTTGTGAATCCTGGATATGTGGGAACTGCATCATGATCGTTACTATCTGTAGAGTGAAAAGAAGAGGGGAGCCAAGACTCTCCAGAGCCAGCTGAGGTCGCTGGTTGCTGAGGATTTCCCAATTGTTGGGTGACAACCCCAAACTGTCTTGTGTTTCTATTGAATCCCCTTAAAAATATCTCCAGTTCTTGGTTATGGATGATTTCTTACTGCTGCAACTGTGTTTGAAGGCCTGCCAAATCCTCGTGAATCCCCTGATTTTCATGTTGAAGTTATCGATGTTGTGCGTTTGTACGCTCCTCCATCCTGCTACAATTTATTCAAAGTTATCGAAACTACTCTCGGAGCTCTTTTGAGATGCAATTTAGGAAAGAGCATGGTTCTCTTGACCTCTGCCACATGTTGGTGTGAAGGTTCAGGAGTAGAGAAGGCGAGCAGGTGCCAAGAAAATAGGTTAAGCAGAGACTAAAAGAGAGAAGGGTGTAGACGAAAAGAACATAGGAGAAAAACCAACCTGGGTGAAGGATGAGCGATCTAAGGAGCCAAAGGAAGAAGTTGAGAGAAATCCGTAGAATCCATGAGTGTTTAAACAACAAACCATTGAAGTAAATGGGAGCCATTATCCCCCATGAGCATAAGTGACTTTGGGTGGGATGAGAGGACAGAGGTGATGCCATAGGCTTGTGGCTAGTCATAAGGGAAAGCAAGAAGAGATCCGCAGATATAAGGGAAAGTGAAAGCAGAGTGGGAAAGGACATGAGGAGGATGATAGAAGGCATGTGGGTTGTGAAAGGGGGCTGCGCTAAGGGGAGTGGGGGCCCAATC
>SNQJ01S0098155.1:6469-23281 GCA_010110895.2 Picea sitchensis | reverse complement strand
GCTAGAGGGAGGTGGGGTTAGGGTAGAGAGATAGGGGTTGAAGTATTTATTAATTGTGGGTGGGAGAAAGATTGAAGAGGCACATTTAAGGAAGCCAATCATAAGAGGAGACTTGGTTAATGATTAGACGACTCTGTTCCAAGAATTTTTCCGCTTTAGCTAGTTTATCGGCCTTGGTGTTCTGAGAACAAAGAGTATGGAAGAATCGTAATCTAGTGAAGTGATGCTTTAGGGTATTTATTTGTAAGCCGAGGCCATTGGGTGGGTGAATTGCTGAGGTTGAGAGACCCCAAAGCTCCTTTATAACTATTTCAGAGTCCCTTATCACTGTTAGAGTTTGGATACTTTGCTCGCGAGCTATTTTTAGCCCCAAGTAAGATGTTAGGGTCTCTGCTCCATTGTTGGTTGTTTTCCCCAAATCCCAGGAAAAATCAACTACTTTTTGTCCATTGGAATCATTGATGACTCCCCCCGCACCTGCCACCCCTGGGTTACCTGTTGTTGCTCCATCAAAGAAAATAAGGGAGCTATGGTGTTACCTTTTCCAGTGGGAGAAGTCGTTGTTGTTGAGACGTAGCTTCCATTCTTTCCTTTTGAGTTTCTACCTGAGGGTAATGGGGGGTGTGCTTGGGGGTCCCCGGATTTTATTAACCCACTCTTCTTCACTTTGTTCCAAGATACCTGGACGATCGAATCCAATTTCTTTGGTCTTGAACACTTCTGCTACTAATCCACAAATTTTAGCAAATATTCTGTGCACTAGGGGAAGCTTCTCGCGGAAAATGGCTTGATTGTGAGCTAACCAAAGTTCCCAGCAGAAAAATTTGGGGATTTGTCTCCAGAGAAGAGTAAACCGTTTTTTGTTTTTGAAGCTTCCAACATATCTTTGTTTCCAAGAAATAAAAATGTCATTCCAGTTATCATGGAGAGAGGGGGGAATGGAGAGGGGGAGGTAGATGAGGTTCCAAATTTGGATGGAGAAATTGCATTCAAGAAAAAGGTGAGTGATAGTTTCAGAAGCTAAGAGACAAAAGGGGCAACAAGAGGGACCTTGAATTCCCCATTTAAGGAGATTTTTGGTTGTTAGAATTTTTCCATGGACCAAAAGCCAACATAAGATGTTAAATTTGGGCAACGAAGGCCCATACCAAATCTCTTTTGAAATCTTGGAAGAAGGGGGACCTTGAGTTTCATAGAGCAGTCAAGTGTAGCCATCTTTGACAAAGAAAGATTTTCCACCCCAACTATGTGAGTCTGATATAGACTGGTTAGAGGGGGCGCATCCAGCCAAATTATTAAATAAGGTGGGAAGGAGGGAGATGAGATGATCAGGGGGGTTGGTATACTTCCAATTTATTCAATTCCTGTTTGAATTCCAAAGGAAAAATCCCCTAAGGATGGAGAAACCATTTGAGCAACACCAATCTTTAAGTGGTTGCAGAGTCCGTTGATTGTTCAGGGGTTCACGATTTAAGATGCGGTCTATCCAAACATTGATTAAGTCTCCATTCCCTGGGGCCCAGGAGATTTTGGCTTTGATAAGGGGAGAAACAATTTTAAGGAGGCACCAGATCAGAGAACCAGGGATGGAGGGGATGGATCCATCAAAACAATGAGGCCTGGAAGAATGTAAGTATTTGTTTAGTAGAGATAATTTCCACCAATCTGGGTTACCTGTAATTAAACTCCAATCTATCTTAGCTCCTAGTGAGTTGTTCGTTATTGTTGGATCCTTGATGGCCAATCCTCCTTTACTGAGGGGTTGGAAAACTTGTTTCCAATTTATAAGGTGAAATTGTTTTGTATTCGTTTTCCCACCAGCCCAGAGGAAAATTTTTAGTGCTCTGGAGATTTTATCCAGGACACCTTTGGGAGCTAGTAGGCCTGAAAATTGAAATATGGAAAGGGAGGAGAGAACTAATTTGATAAGAACAGTTTTCCCTATAGGATTGAGCCAACGTCCTCCCCAGTTTTAAATTCTTGCTGATATTTTCCCAATAATTTCTTGCTAGGCTGGAGATCCATAAGAGCTAAGAAATATTGGCATTCCCAAGTATTTGAAGTAGTTCCATGTAGTGATCATGGGGAAACTGAAAATTCTGGCAATTTGTTCTTTTATGTGCCTTGGAACGTGCCATCCATATATATTTCATTTGGATATATTCAATTTACCGCCAAAGGCTGCAAGGAAGGAACTGAGAACTTTATGAAAGCGCTTGGAAAAATGAATTGAAGTTGATCCCAATAGAAGGGTATCGTCTGTGAATTGAGAGTGGTTTATTTCTTTTACCCCTCTCTCTATGAGTAAACCAGGGAGATTTCCCTTTCTTTGTTCTTCTTCCAATTTTCAATTGAGAGAGTCAGCAAGGAGCATGTAGACAAAAGGAGAGAGGGGGCAACCTTGGCGAAGGCCTCTGTTGGCCTTGAAAAAATTCGAGGAGTGCCCGTTGAGGAGAGGTGAGATCTCAGGCGCACTGATGCAAGCTCTGATCCAATTAATAAAGTCTTCAAAGAACCCATATGCTTTGAGGACTGAAAAAGGACACTGTGCTTGACCCGATAAAAGGCATTTTCCATGTCGAGTTTGAAAACCATACCTGGAGATTTAGATTTCTTACTAGAGTGGATGGCTTCCTGAACTAGCACGATGTTGTATGTTGTATGCTTTTCCTTTAAAAAACCGCTCTGATTTTTTGAAATTAACTTTGTAAGAAGGGAATTGAGTTGGGATGCAATGATCTTGGTGAGAATTTTGTATGAAGAGTTATAGAGGGAGATAGGGCAGAAGCAAGAGAAATTGGAAGGATTGGAATCTTTGGGGATAAGGGCTAGAAAGGTGGAATTAGTTGCTCCTCCTCTTTTATGTTTGTGTAAGGTATAGTTTAACATTCTCTTCAGATCCCTTTTGATGATGTCCCACAAGGAGTGGTAGAACCTGATTGGAAATCCATAACATCTAGGAGCTTTATCAGGGTACAAGCTCCAGATTGCTTTGATTATTTTTTATTCTATTATGTCCTTGACTAATTGATTTTTTTCATGCTCTGACACTATACTTGGGATGTTGGCAAGCATGTCAATAACATCTGCATTTGTTGCTTCCCCAATTGGTTGCTGACAAAGATTGTTGAAATGTCAAAAAGCCTCTTATTTAACTTGATCAAAATAATCAATTTGTTGCCATGTACTTGAGGTATTGGAGGTTACTGTGTTTTTTTTCCTTCGAGATTGAGCTTGCTTATGGAATAAAGAGGTGTTTGAGTTCCCCTCTTTTACCCATAGGATTTTGGATTTCAACCGCCAATGTTCTTCTTCTCTGCGCAAGGTGTGCTGAAGATGTTGTTGTGCCTCTTTTTCTCGGTTCAACAACGTTTACTGTTTCTAATTCGATTTGCTGCTGAATTCTCCTGAGCTGCTCTATTTTTTCTTGATTTTTCTCATTGGGGAGGAATGAATGAGTTTTTCACCCATTCTTTGAGAGAATATTTAACTACTTTTATCTTGTTTTCCCAGACAAAGTTCGGGGAACTAGAGAAGGGATTGGTCCACGCATTTGAGACTAAAGGAGAGATGGATGAATTGTCCAACCAAAGTTGATTGAAACGAAAGGGGAGGGGGCCAAAGTTTTGAATATAAAGGAAGGAGAGGGAGATAGGTTTATGATCTTAGACAATGAAGGGGAGGATTAGAGAGGAGATAACAAAGGGGGAGAGAAGAAAGTTGCTACTAATAAGGAAATGATCAAGGTGGACTGCTATATGATTAAGGAAAACATGTCTACTGTTCCAAGTATATTTTTCTTTTGAGGGTTTGATTTCTTACATATCCCAATCCAAGATGAGATCGGTGAGGTTTTCTGAGAAAGAATCTCTTACTTTACTTCCCCCTTTTTTTTCCCCTGGACTGAGGTGGGTGTTGAAATCACCCCTAATTATGCAAGAGCAAGGATCTATGGAGTTTCTGAGTTCTGAAAGGGATTTCCAAGTGGCCATCTTGTCTTTATAAGAGTTTGGCATGTAAACATTAAAAATAGAAATGATACTATTATTGTCCTTGTTTTTTAGAACTGTTAAGAGCCATCTTTGGGTTTCCAAGATTACCTCAAAATTCCANGAAAGGGATTTCCAAGTGGCCATCTTGTCTTTATAAGAGTTTGGCATGTAAACATTAAAAATAGAAATGATACTATTATTGTCCTTGTTTTTTAGAACTGTTAAGAGCCATCTTTGGGTTTCCAAGATTACCTCAAAATTCCATATTTGTTCATTCCAAAGAGTTACAATGCCGCCAGAGGCTCCATGTGAGCTAACGACTGCCCCACCTGTGGTATTGTAAACTTATTGTTTTTTCTTCTAGAAGAGATGAAGAGTCCATTTTGGTTTCCTGAAGGAGAATAACTGAGGGGTTGGTCATTTTTTTTAGGTCTTTTAGCACTTCGGCTTTAGATTTGATGTTGAAGCCCCTGCAGTTCCAAGAGAGAAAGATCATGGAGGGGGGTGGAGGAGGCTCGGCTACCATAAGCCAAGTGATCCATTCCTCTGGTTCTTGCTTTTCATGTTGATGTGTATATAGTGTTTTCTATGGTTTTCTGCTTTCCTTGTGCCTTTTCTTTTGAAGCTGCTTCCTATCTAACTTCCTTGTTCATTTGTTGCCCTGATTTTCTTGGATTCTCTGGTGGGATTTATCCTTCTTATTTTTCTTGAGTATATTGAGTTTACGAGTGGGGAGCTGCATTTCCTTGTTGTGATGATCCTTGTGATCCCTCTATGGAGGGGTTATCTTCATCTGACTCGTCAACAAAGTTGACTGAGGGTGGGGGAGAGGGAGGAGGAAGGTCCAAGACTATAACTGGGGGTGGATTTTTCTTTGAAGAGGATTCTCTGAGTGGATNGGGTTATGAGTGAGGGGAGGAGGGGGGTTGGGGGTAAAAGTGGGGATTTTTTGGGAGGGCATTTCAGAGGGGGGTTTTGATGCAAGGGATCAGGGTTGGGCAGGGGACCTGAGGGCTCTAGACGTGAACTGAAGTTTTTTACGCTGGAAAATTTCTTCCATACATGTTTCCATCCGTCTTCTTGATGTGTTGTGTCGACTTCTGAGGGTTTCTTATTACTGAGATAATTCTTTGCAAAATGTCCATCTTCATGGCATGATTTTCAATTGAACAGGAGATGCTCGTAGTCTAATTTCTGAATGTGGATCCAGTCATCTAGCTTTAGTTTGATTTCTTCCGGAAGTCCTTTTTCTAGATCTACTTCCATACAGATCCTAGCACAGGAATAAAGACTAGATCTGGGTTTTGACCTATCAATGAATTTTCCCAGGGTATCTATGATTTTCAGAACATCATCACCCCAACAGTGGAAAGGCATATGGGGAAGTCTTAACCATATTGGCACTGCAGAGGGAATGCCATTTTCTGGGTCAAAATCTGGTGTCCATTTGTTTAGGTATAACCATCTTGGCCCAAAGAAGTAGGGGCCATTTTTGAAAATGATATCTCTATCTGATTTAAGATCAGAGTAAAAGATGTAAAAACCCTTACCACAGAAGAAGTGATTCATGTGTCCTTGGACCAAGGGGTTCTAGTTCCATTCAATCCAAAGATCTATTTTCCGAGGAGAGGGCCATAGACCCATGAAATGACCGACAATCGCTCTGGAGGCGAAAGAGAGATATTTTCTTCTCGCAGAGGTGCAGGGGATTGACACTTCTAGGATATGATCCAATTTCTTTACAAAATGAGAGGAGATGGAGTGTGGAAGGGGGGTAGACAATCCCTGGGAGAGCCTTGAAGGCTACAACCTCATCATGGAAATCTGGGGTAGGATCCATATCAGGAACCATTGAGTCCATGGGGGTCGAGGACTAAGAGGCGATGTGTTAGGTTTGTAGAGCGACGCACGCAGGTTTTGCAAAAGGTAGCTTATTACGATCCTTTTGGAACATGCATAGGCCAATATTAGATGCGATTTAGCACCATTCGGCTCACGAGCAAAGGGTTTTTACAAATCTATTCCTTCCAACTTTGGTATATCCCTTGGATAATGAACTTGTTTTGTTTCTAGTTACCTGTCCATATTTTTTAGTTTGTTTCTAAACACCCATTTTATACCAATCATGTTATTGTATTTAGGATCTTGGAACCAATTCCCGTGTCTCCATTCTATCTATTTGATCCGGTTCTTCTTCCATGGCCTTGATCCAACATCACTGTTGGCTTCCTTAAAGCCACTTGGTTCAACTATGGTTTAGTTTGTTTCTAAACACCCATTTTATACCAATCATGTTATTGTATTTAGGTCTTGGAACCAATTCCCATGTCTCATTCCTATCTATTTGATCCAGTTCTTCTTCCATGGCCTTGATCCAACATCACTGTTGGCTTCCTTAAAGCCACTTGGTTCAACTATGGATAATAATTATAGATGTCTTTGTTTTGATGCTTGTTTTCTTTTTCGGGTTTCTATTCTTGTATTTTTATCCCCAATAATTTGTTCCAGTGGATGATTCTTCTAACACCAGTGTTTGGGTGTCTTAGAATATGTTTGGAGATATTGATTATTTTCTTTTGTTTCTTCTTTCTCGACTTTTAGTTTCTTTTTTTTGGTTCCTCTTCTTCTTCTACTTCTTCTTCTTTTAGTTTTTCTTATGCGTCCTCCTCTTTTGAATTTTTGTTTTCTTCTCTGGTCTTCAGCACATTTGTTTCATAAATATTTACATTGACTCTTTCCACAATTTTTTTGAGTCTTAGGTTGTAGCATTTGTATGCCTTGATTTTTCTTGAGTATCCAAGCAATATGCATTCATCAACCCGAGAGTCAAATTTTCCAATCTTATTATCTTATCTTTTTATGTAACATTTTCTTCCAAACTTTCTAAAGTCCTTAACGTTCATTAGTCTTGCCTTCCATGGTTCATATGGAGTCTTATTATTGTTACTTATAAGCATTCCTCTATTCAAGATATGAATGGTTGTATGTATTTCTTGTACCCAAAAGATATCACCCAACTTGGAATCTTTCAACATGGTTATGGCCATTACATGTACAATTTTTTTCTTCCTTTCAATAACTCCATTTTTCTTAGGTGTACTAGCTACTTAGAATTGTATTTTTATTCCATTTTCTTCACAGAAATACTAGAATTGTTTTGATGTGAATTCACCTCCATTGTTTGATCTCAAGCACTTGATTTTCAAATCAAACTCATTTTCAACCATCTCTTTGAATATTTGAATGCCTCTAACGTTTTCTTGAGAAAACGAATTCTTCAACCGTTGTTTGTAATGCTGCTGACAATCTTTCAGTGATAACAATAGTATAACAAGCTTATAAACTGGCAATAGGAGAAGCACCTTCAATTTTTATGGTATTGTATTTATTAGATGTGATATGTGCAATACACGTATTTCCAGGACTAGGCTTAAGTTGTCATGTTTTGGAATTACATGTCCATGTGTATTTTAGAAGTTTATGGGAAAATAGGTGTAAGAAATCCTATGCTAGTATTTGTGAAAAATTATTGGCTAGGGTATACTCCCTCATTTTCAAACAAAACTGCCCAAGACTTTCAAAGGAAACAAAGAAGGCCATCTCAAAGATAAGAGACTAGTATTTGGAGGAAAATATCACTTATCTCAAGATATTTTGAGCCACTAGGGCCCCACATTTGTTGCTATCTTATGTACTACATAGTTCTACACTAGGATAGATTTTCTACCGGACTATTTTGCAAGGCCTCAGTGCCTCTTTGGTGAAGGATAATAAAAGAGCCTTTATTCCTTACGGTTTCTACATAAGTTACTATTTTTTAAAGAACACTATGGATTCAATGCAAGAAGGTCTTAGCCATTTGGACTACATGTTTTACATAGGTAGATAATAGAAACATGATTCCAAGAACTTAGTGTCTCAACATGTCATTCAAGTGGTATCTCATTGGCCATGTGCCGATGACAACTTTGAGGATGAAAATTTCACCAAGAATGCACAATATTGGGAGGAATTCCTTTAGAGGAAAGACAAGAGAAATATAACTCAATTTAAGGCCATGTCCATGGATGAGCAATTGGAGTTGATAGAACAAAAAGGAAAATAAGTTGTACAGCCACAAAGTGAAAATGTAGAGCAAGCAACAAGAAGAGCTGAAGCACAAAGGATTTTAATAGAATATGAGAGGGTATTAAGTGAACACAAGAAAATTCCCACAATTCAAGTACTAGGGCCATCGATTATAACCCATGTATATGTACATATGTGATAAGAAGAGTGAACACCCCCAAGAGAAACCTAACCTAGGGAAGACAACGATCAACCAGATATGGAACAAGTACAAGTAGGGCAACCGGTTCCTGAATTGATAGGTTTAACCTCTATAGAGACACCAAGCACAAACACATTGGCATCGATAATCACACATTTTATAACTATTTATGATGATGACAATGAGGATATAGAAAAATTAGCGGTCCCTATTATCAATGAGGCTACCACAGAGACACAAGAGACCCAATCACTCCAAGAATCAAAACAAGTAGAGACAAGAGAGATTCCAGATGCAAGTAAAAATATCTTAGCTCAACCAGAACTCGAATCACAACCTTTACAGGAAAAAGAATCTCAGGATAAACAAAATAAAAGTGAGGATGAGGAATCCAGTCCAAAGAAAAAGGCCCGAGAAAGGGAAGGGAATGAAGACAAGATTGGATCATGAAGAATAGTTAGGGGAAATCACAGTTGAAAGAAAGGAACATTAAGGGCAAGGGACTTCCCCATTAGGTGAATGGAAAACTACAAAACATAATATTATCTATTGCAATGAAATCAGAACAATAATCAATAATGAGATGACAAAAAATAATTGAATATATTAGCAGAGAATTATCACGCTTTTAATTAAAAGTCAAATTAACAACCAACTATCAATTTTTTGTAACTAGAAAACTACCTACACTAACTAAGACAACATTTGTTCTAATGGGTGGGCCCTGCCTCCCTAGAACAAAGTGCTTCTACTCTAATCACATATTGTAAAAATAATGGACTTACAATCTAAATTAAAATAAGAATTCATGAAATATAATTTAATCCATCATAGATAAGACTTGAACTCCAAGAGTCCCCCTTAGAATGAATAAGGCACTCTCATTTATACATGATTTTTCTTGAAACAAAGATAGCAAATATATAATCAAATTCACTTGAGGATTTAATGAATCCAAAGTGGTTACAACCAATTTCTAACATATCAAATGGTTTCCATGATCCTTGTTAACCCCCCTTGAATTTAGGATGCCTTTGAATGCCAAATTCGAATTGGGAGAAACATGTTATAAAAACTTGATAAAAACACATCCCAAATGATTTTTTAATATTGTTTTGCTTCTTAGATCCATAATATATTCAATGGAGATCTTTAAATCTTGTATAAAATTAAATTTGCAGTCATATCCACCAACAATTTCCCTCTATATCTTCAAACAATTAAAACCATAATTTGAAATAGCCGACAAAAAAATTGTTGCTACCCAAATTAATTTGGAACATGTAGAATAATGGATTTATAAACATGTATTTATAAAATTCTGTCACCCATAATAAAAACATAATTTATCTTTGAATATATTTTTCCAAAGTGGCTACATGGTTGGTGGTGGTTGATTTCGACATTTGAAAAACATGGATCTATAGTAATTTCCAAATCGAGCCATTAGTCATAAGTATATACAAAATGCACTAATTATTCCTAATCGAACTCCAATCATTCTTGTATAAGTATCATGAAGCATTATTCGTCATTCATTCCTTTTTTTCTCATCGGTCTGCATAGATCAATGTGTACAATATGAAGTGTTTTTTTTGTAGAGTATTCCTTTGTCCTGAACTCATTTCTTGTTTTTTTTCCATGTTGACAACGCCTGGATATAGTGTTTGTTGGCTTTGAAATTTCAGGAATTTCTCTTACTGCTTCCTTTCTGCTGATTTTGACAAGAATGTCAAAGTTCATATGGCCCATTCTTTTGTGCCAAATCTAACTTTCATCTTCCTTTCCCAAGCAACATATTTCCTTTATGATCTCATTTAATATGTATATGTTGTTTTGAGTCCTTATTGTTTTCATCCCCAATCTTCCTGATCCTTCTTCCTGTATCTCACACTTATTTGAGTTGAATAGAAGTCTATGTCCTTGGTCACACATTTGACTCACACTTAACAGATTATGCGTCATATTTACAACACGTGGGACATTATTTTCCATGGCATCTTTGCTTCCAAGATTGACTGTTCCATTTCCTATAATTTTGGCTGAGTTATCATTTCCAAATGAAACTAATCCATTTCATTATTTATTTAGAGTTACAAATTTTTCCTTGTCCCATGTTAGGTTCTTTGAACAACCACTGTCAACGTACCAATCACTTTTTATTCTTTATGCTTGTAGAGAAATATAGCATTCTTAAATGTTCAGTTTATCTTGTTACCTTTTACATATCCTTGATGGTTCTTTTACATGACTATTAAAAACCTACTTCGGTGTCTTTGGAGGAAAAATCAATCTGCATTGTTTGTCTATGTGTCCAAAATTGTTGAATTTGTATCATTCTACTTCATTACTTAATGATCCAAAATTGTTATATTTTTTGTTATAAGATTCATGAGGTATTTTGAGATAATTATTCCTAGAGTAGCCTCCATATCTACTTATGTTCTTAGCATAGGCTCTACAATTTATAGCTTTGTTTACAAAATTGTTGCAGGAATAACATAACCCAAAAAAAATAGTTTCGTACCTGAGTGTGGGGGATCTTGTAGGTGGTGTAGCTTTTCTGTAATCTTCTTCTTGAGTCCTATCCATTGTTGGTTGTTGATTCCGCATTCCTATGATTGGATGATATTCTTCTTGAATGATCTCCATTGCCTGAATTTTCACCTTTGAAGGCTTGCATTCTTCCTTCTTTATGGGACCTTTGATGACTTCTGCATAACTCTTTTGTTCTTCCTATTTTTCTTTCATTGTGGAGCTTGAACCCTTCCCAATATGAGTTTGTTTATATCCTATTCCATATTTTTCATATCATGACACTTTGAATGCTAATAATTTGATATAATATTTTGGATTTGTTGTCAAAGTTCCGTTGGACATCCTTCTAAAGTTCCTTTCTCAATGACACTATTTCAGCTTCCAAGAACTCATTTATTTTATTCTTTTCTTCCAACTTATTTTTGAGTGTTTCTTCAATTACTTTGTCTTCTTCTAGATGAACCTTTAGATTTATGATAATTTGTTGAACTTCTTCATATTTTTTTTTGGGGGTTTTGAGAACCCTCCTTTAGCTTGATCAATTATTCCTTAAGGGGATTTTTTTTCTTCCTTTCCCTTTTTAGATCACTTAAAGCACTAGTTAGTTCTACCTCAATATCTACTTCAACTTATTCATAACATTCTTTGTTATTTTCAAGGTTTCCTTTCTGAGTTTCCATTTCCATGAAGAGCACTCTTTCTTAGTCACTATCACTTTCACTATCCTCATCAGATGAGGAACTATCTTCTTTTGAGTAGAGGATTTTCTTGAAGACTTTTCTTTTATTTCATTTCTTGTTTCCTTTCTATTATTTCTTTTCTTTCTTGGGAAATTCTTCTTCATCACTATATAAATTCTTAGCATAAGGAAATTTAGAAGCAAAATGACCAATTTTACCACAATTAAACCACTTTAAGGGAAGCTTACCTTTGTACTTGTTGGTTACTTTATTCATCCTCCTCACGAATTTGGCTATTTCGTCATGTTCATTTAAATCATCACTGCAACATGAGGTTGACTTTGACTTTTTCTTGTTCTTGATTGTCTTCTTGGATGCTTTGAAAGATGATTCTTTCTTGTATGGATTATCCTGTTCTATTCTCATTTCATAAGATGGAAGTATTCCATGTAGCTCGTTCGTGCTCAATGTCACAATAGATGTTCTTTCTTACAGGGATGAAATCTTAGGATTAAATCTCATTGGAAGAGACCTTAGTGCCTTTTGAAAAATCACCGAACCTTTAATTTCTTCTCCTAGTCCTTTACTAGAGTTCACTATTTCATCAACTCACAAAAACTAAGTTGCAATATCTTCACCTTCCTTCATTTCCAGTTGTTCAAATTTACCTCTATAAGTTTGAAGCTTGGCCCCTTTGAATTTTTCATCTCCTTCGTAAACATTTTGAAGTTTGTCCCAAATATCCTTTGCAGAGTCACAATATACTGAACTGACCATACCACTTAGAATAGAATTCATAGCCTTTGAATTGTTTTCACAAAGTTTCTTTCCATCTTTATTTGTTGGGGGAGTGGTAAGTGCCTTGTAACAGTCCATTATTGCTTGCCAAACATCAAATCCATGTGATTTCAAAAAAAAAATCAACCTTCTTCTCCATAAGGAATAGTTCATACCATCAAACACTGATGTTCCATTCCTAGTGTACTCCATGATCTACCTTCCACTAGTTAGACTATTTCTGAAATACCTACTCTAATACTAATTGTTGGAATTTTCACTAATACTGAGAGGGGGGGTGAATCAATATTAGGAACTTTTTATCATTTTTAATCATAACATGTAATAATAATATTTATCACTTATGATTCCATTCAAGATATCATAAATACATAATCAGAGATACACAATACACAATAATTTTACGTGGAAAACCAAATGGGAGAAAACCACTTAACACTTTTTAATGTATCAAAAGATTACATCCACCGGAAGCACCAACATCCAAAATTCTCCAGAACCTACTGGAAGGAAGCACCAACCCCCTAATTTATAGAATCCAAACTAAAGGAAGCTACAACTCCCTAAATTTTCCAACCTCAACTCGAGGGAGGCTTCAACCCCCTTTCCTTGCCCCTTCCTTCCACTATTTTATCATGTGGAGACCCTAATGCATGAAATATCATACCATCAAACCTTCTTCAACTTCAACATCAAGAAAGAGCATCTTCCTCAAACCCTTCCTTAACCTCATGGGACTGGACTGAGTAACGAGTGAGGCCTCATGTAACGAGTCTTGGAAAACTAGTGGGGTCCTCATGGGACACCCTATACTTGACCCGTCGAGGTCACCTCAAATAGGATTTCCCTAAAACCCTTCTCACATATGCAACTCCGAGAACTTCCTCCTTCGCTCAAATTTTCTATTTAACTTACGATAAGAGATCCCACACTTTCTTGGTCTTTAAATGAGATGCTCTTGATGTGTATTTATAGTCTTCAAATTACCTCCTTTACTTTACTTTATGGACAACCTTTAACTTCTTGTTTGTAACCGTTTTTCTTCTTTACTTGGTTTGGGGCTGACTTATAACTTCTTGTTTGCAACCGTTTAGGGTCAAATTTTACATGATCATCTTTAAGAGGGAATATATTCTCAACCATGAGGAACCATATGGCATGCCACCTACTGTTTGAAATGGATTAACAAGGACTATCGATTCATGGATGTTTTGCATGCATTTGTAATGTCCTTCATACTCCTTTTCTTCAATCAAATTTGGGATTCATGACCACAACTCTGGGGCTTCCCCCCATATTTTCAAGGCTTCTTTGACCATACATTATAACTTCTTTTCTTAATAACTAGGGATTCTTGTAGGATTCTTCAAAGAGTCTTCCCATGAGGGCCATGCTTAGAGATATTCCATAACGGGAACAATTTCGAGACTCCTTCAAATAAACCCATCACTTCTAGGAGCTTCTGGACTTTCTTATGGGCTTATTCTAGGGTTGACATCAATGAGAACCAATTTTCCAACATTTTGGTCTCCAAAATATCTAGGAAACCAATTTGAATCAGTTTTGTCTGCTTCTCTAGAACATGCCTATGACACTGGATGTAGGATTCAACTATAAATCTAGCTTGTGGCACTGCAACTGGTTCTGGTCCTCAACTATGGCTCTAGATATGGTACCAACTCAATTGTTCCTATAGTGTAAAAATATTATCACTGACTCTTAGATTTGATCAATATTAGAATATGAATTCTAGGCTCAACACTCATTCTGATCTCTCTCTCTGATTTGGAAATAGTCCATCTCAACTACCAATGAAGCAAGTCAAATTCTAGTCTATTCAATTTGACCCCAACATGCTACCATCACACAACAACTCCTCATGTGTGGTTGCATTCCTCTACCATGATCATTTACTTCTCATCATGGAAACAACTCTCTAGTTACTGCACATGCTTTCAAGGAACATCATGGAGTTTTCATGAACTCCTCCCTCCAAGGTCATTAACCCCGTGCATCAATCTTTGGCACATATTTAGGAAGGACAACTTATGTTGGAAAAATTTAGGTAGCAATTGGAAAGGTGTTTCCCTAATGGTTGGCATCCACCCATTGTCCTATTCAATAGTGATGTAGACCTATAGTGCTTGTATCTCCCCTTGGACAACACATTCTCCTTTAAATGGAGATGTAGGAAACTCTTCACCTCTTGTACTATTTTCTCTCCAAACTCTTTTCTCAGTTGTGTAGATTATGGGGTGAAGCTCCGAGTGAAGTTTCCAACACTTCGCTCCCCAATGTCCACTCAACTTGCAGTGGTGCTAAAAATTCAATTTGTTACTGCAAGGATTGTTTGACATAATCCTCCTCTCCACAGGCCTTTGTGTATGTTGTTGGATTGGATAATCATTCTTACCATTCAACTTGTAAAATAATCATGCCTCCAAAACATGGTTTTCTTCTTCCAACAGGTTACCTCACAATGTCCTTTATTTCCACAAAAAGAAAATTCCTTTGCATACCAACAACTGTGTATGGTATGGCCTCTCTTCTTGTAGTAGTGACAAACATTAAATTTATTGGTTGACATGGATGCCCTAATCTTTGTATTATTCTTCTTCCTTTCATTGATTGGTTTGTTGTTGTCTCTAAGTGTAGGTGTGGGATGAGTCTGTGAACTCTCCGCATCGCTGATGTCCTTCAATATACCACAAGGATGAGGTGGTGGTGAGTTGACACCTTCACTTACTATTGTTTCTCCTTCTCCTGATGAGCAAGACAACTCTGGCATGTCTTTTTCCTTCAATAAAATGGTTTTTCATTGCGATGGAATTTTCACTTCTACCATCAAATCCTATGCCTTCATGATTGGCCTAGAGTGTGACTACGATGGGGCTCAAGATTCCTTGTCTCCTCTTTCCTATTCCTTTTCCATCATATCCCACTTTCCTTAGAAGTTTAGAGCCAATACCCTTGTCATGCTTCTCAAATTCACTAAGCTACTCTTGAGAGATGTCTACGGAAGGTGAGCTTACTAAAGTGGCCTTAGTCATGGTGCTAGCATCTACAATGGAAATGAAAGGTTTCCTTGCTCCTATGTACTCTTGGACATGTTCTTGAATGCTTTCCAAGGCCTTCTCCGTTTCTTCCAAATGTTATTGCAGATGTTTCATCATTTGTGTGAACCTATCCTCTTGCCAATTATCCAATTAGATTACCTTCTCACCAAGGTGTGAAAACTGTGCTCTATGCTTGTCCCAATCTAACATGACTACTATGAGGGTGTCTTGACATTATTCAAACTTATTCTTGAGAAATGGTAGAAATTTGGCAGAGGTCTTCATGTTCTTATTCGTCTCTTTCATCCTTTGGTTAAACATATTAACCTGCACCTTCAATATCTTGTTATCTTCTCGAAGCTCGACATTGTTGGCCCTTAAGTATTCCAACTTATCTCTGCTTGTTTTTCCCATGTTGTGGTCTGTAATATTTTGTTCACAATTTTGGAAGTAGTGTCTTGATCAAGGGAGCAACTTCTCTGATACCATCTGATCTGTAATTGGGGGGATCATAACCCACTCACTTCACCAACATAGACACATGTGTGAAATTTAATTTCTTCTCTCTATATCAGTCTTATATGTAGAGCTATATCACATAAAAACCACTAGGTCTATGTTTCTATGTGTTTCACTCAACAATTATTAGCAATGGAAAAGATAATTCAAGCCAATAGACAACTAAGATATGCACATTTTGTCACGAAAAATCAAGATAACCTCTTATTCACTATGCCACTTAGGTCCCTAAATTGGATCCAGGGATCAATACAATTTTTAGGAAACTATTCTCTAGTTTTTCATATTGAGTAACCCACTCTTTCTTTATTTTGTAGAATGAATATTGATGAGATATTAATGTGCCTTAGTATCTCACTCACACATTAATGAGAACCTTATACTCTTGGAATAAATCCTTATCAACACATGATTGGACAATTGGACATGGCACTTGAAGATGCTTCTCACTATGGAATTCCTTCAATTTGTTGGTCTCTTCACGGGCTGTGTGTCCACCTCTCCATTGACGAGTTATCATTATTCTATGACTAACATAGGGTTCCACATGCCCCAAAACAATGGTGGGACATGTGGGAAGGAGAGAGTATTCTCCATCTATCAAAGGGAGCACTCATCTCAATGCCTTGACCATGAGCCAATGAGAGAATGGAGTAGAGGTAATAAAAGACCAATTGGATGGATAATGAAATGCTTGACAACAAGGATTCCTCAAATCACCTTGGAATTAGATTTAGGTCTTGGAACATTCAGTTTCATAACACCATACATTGGATATGGTTAGAAATTAAGGTTATGGTTTTACACATTGTAATCATCAAGTTCAACGTACATGTGGTCTCCCCAATCATTGGGTATTGTTGGTTGTGGATCCCGATTATCTTCCTTATTTAGAGGTTTGTTTCAGCCGTTCTTGGAACCCATTCCATAACGAGGGGTTTGGGGGGGCTTTCCCCCCC
>SNQJ01S0098154.1:12421-48705 GCA_010110895.2 Picea sitchensis | reverse complement strand
GTTACATGAACTTATCATTTAATGATAGATCTGTTTTCAAGCTAATGTCAGTAGAGTAGGAAGTGGTCGTATCTCGTTTTGTCCACAGACCTCAGCGAGGAGTAAAAGGATTGGAGCGCAACTCAGAGCGTGCAGGGACAAACGTCGGTTAAAAGGTACTTCTATCATCCTTCCTTCTCATGCATTAGGCTTAGATGGATTTGAAAGGATGTCAGTGTCCATGATAAGCATTTTTCTGTCTAGGGTTAAGGTCAAGCCTTAGAGGTCGATCTACTTGTCCGCAGGCAGATTTTCCTACAACACAAGGCATGGCATGGCATTGTATGACAAGGTAATAAATGTCATGGAAAGTAAAGGAAAAGCATGGATTTTCAAGGCAAGACAAGGAATTACAAGGCAAATAATGGAATGAAAATGCATGTCAAGGCAAGGAAATGCAAGGCATGACATGGCATGGTATGGAAAGGAAAGGCACGGAATGGAATGGCAAGGCAAGGCATGGCATGCCAAGGAAGGGAATGGATTGGCAAGGAACTCTGAACAACATGGAATGGAAAGGAAAGGCAATGCAAGGCATGTCATGGAAAGGAAAGACATGGCATGGCATGGAAAGGCATGGAAATACAAGGAATGGCATGGCAAAGAAAGGTAGTCATGGCATGGCATGCCATTTCAAGGAAAGACATGGCATGGAAAGTGAAGGCAAGGAAATGAATGGAATGGTAGGGAAAGGCATGGCATGGCATGGATTGTAAAGGAATGACATGGCATGGAAAGGAAAGGAAATGCAAGGCATGACATGGCGAGGCAAGGAAAGGCATGGCATGGCATGGAAAAGCATGTAAAGACAAGGCATGGCATGGAAAATAAAGGTAGGCATGGCATAGAAAAGAATGGCATGGCATGGCATGTCAAGGAAAGGCATGGCATGGAAAGTGAATGCAAGGCAAGACATGGAATGGCAAGGAAATTCATGGCATGGCATGTCAAGGCATGGCTTGGAAAGGCAAGGCATGGAAAGGAAAGGCAAGGCAAGTAATGGAAGGGCATGACATGAAGAGGTAAGGAATGGTAAAGCGTGGCATGGAAAGGCAAGGCATGTCATGGCATGGCAAAGAAATGCATGGAAATACATGGCATGAAAAGACATTTCATGGAAAGGCAAGGCATGGCTTGGAAAGGAAAGACATGGCATGGAAAGGAAAGGAAATATAAGGCATGGCATGGCATGGCAAGTCATGTCATGGCAAGGCATGTCATGTCATGGCATGGAATGTAAATGAAAGGCATGGCATGTAAAGGCAAGGAAAGGTATGGCATGGCAAGGGAAGGCATGTCATGGCATGACTAGAGAAGGCATGGAGTGGCATGGCATGGGAAAGCAAGGTAGACATGGCATGGAATAGAAAGGAAAGGTAATGTAAGGAAATACAATCCATGGCATGGCATGGCATGACATGGAAAGGCAAGGCAAGGAATGAAATGGAATGGAAATCCAAGGCATGGCATGGAAAGTCAAGGAAAGGCAAGGCATGGCAAGGCATTGCATGGTGAGGCATGAAAACGTTTTCACCTGGACTTAAAATTTCATAAACACTTCATTGGATGGAAAGGAATTTTTTGATACAAAGTTAAGTCATATGTCCCTAGAAAAAATGTTTTTTTATTTCTTGGGATGAGAAAGGTTCCTTATTTTGTGATTCTTGTTTCATTGAAATCCACATTTTTATTTGAATTTTCCCTTGCATGATGTTATGGAAATATATATTTATTGTTGTATAGGTTAAAATGTGAAGCTACATGGAAATATATGCAAGGAGGGTTTAGTCTATTTTAGATCATAGTGGTGTTCTAGGGATTTGTAAATGTAACAACCAATATTTTGGCCTTAGAAGGTTAGAACTTCGATTTTTACTTATCTTAGTGATTCATTGCTTAGTATTTGTTGAGTTTAGTTAGAATGATATAGACATTTTATATGTATACATATGGACCTATTTACGTGTCACGAGATATTATTTTTATTGTTATATGTTTATGATGATGATATTTATGTGATTTTTTTAAACATGCAAATTGAAATGTGGAGCTTTGGTATGATGATACTAGTTCAAAATTATGTTGTGAATTTACAATAGATGCAAGGAATTGTGTAAATAAACACACATTTCTTAATTAAAAATTAATACAGATAAGGATTACCATATGAAATTTGTAATGTATATGAATGGATATGAGTTATGTAATATCCAAATGAATATAGTGTTGAGGTGACCACTGCATGGCATACCATGACAAGGAAAGGCATGGTATGACAAGGCAAGGAAAGGAAAGGAATGACAAGGAAAGACAAGGAATGGCATGGTAATGCAAGCAAAGGCATGGAAAAGAAAGGAAAAACATGTAAAGGCAAGGCATGCCATGACATGGCAAGGCCAAGCATGGCTTGGGAAGGCATGGATTGGCAAGGCATGGCATGTAATGACAAGGAAAGGAAAATCAAGGCATTTCATGTCATGACATGGAAATGAAAGGAATGGCAAGGTAAGACAAGGCACGACATGGCATGGAAATAAAAGGCATGGCATAGAAATCCAAGGCAAGACATGGAATTACATGGCATGTCATGGAAAAGAAAGGAAAGGAAATGCAATGCATCGCATGGCATAACATGGAAATGCAAGGCATGGAATGGGAACACATGAAATGGTATGGCATGGCATGGCATGGAAAGTGAGGGAAAAACAAGGCATGGAATGACATGGCATGACATGGCAAGGCAAGGCCAGGCATGGCATGATAAGGAAAGGTGTGACATGGCATGGCATGGCATGACAATGCAAGGCATGGAATGGAAATTCAAGGCAAGGCATGTCATGGAAAGGAAATATATGGCAAGACATCACAAGGCAAGGAAAGTCATAGCATGACATGGAATGGAAGGGAACGGCATGACATGGTATGGCATGGAAAGGAAATACATGTCATGGAAAGGAAAGGAAATGCAAGGCAATGTGATTAAATGAAAGGAATGACATGGCATGGAAAGGAAATGTAGGGAAAGGAAAGGCAAGGCATATCAAGTCAAGGAAAGGTAGGGCAGTGCAAGGAAAGGAAAGGATAGACATGGCAAGGAAAGGCAAGGCATGAAAAGTCAAGGCAAGGTGGGGCAATGCAAGGAAAGGAAAGGTTAGACATGGTAAGGAAAGGAAAGGCATGTCAAGGAATGGAAAGGAAAGGTCTAGGTATAGAGATAGGTATAAGTATGACAAGGAAAGGAAAGGCATCACAAGGAAAGATAAGGAATGGCAAGGAAAGGCATGGCATGCTAAGTCAAGGAAAGGAAAGGAATGGCATGGAAAGGTAAGACATGACATGAAAATTTAAGGAAAGGCATGGCATGGCATGGCATGGGAAGGCAAGGAAAGACAAGTAAAGAAAAGGAAAGGTAAGGGAAGGTAAGAAAAGGAAAAGACAAGAAAATGATAGGAAAGTAAGGCAAGTCAAGGCTAGGAATTTATGACATACCTTGTTGTGGATGCACCAGCCCTTTGGCATCTTGCACATCCATCCATGGAGTTGGATACCTTGGAATTCATACATGTTGAGTAGTTGCATGCATGCACATTATTGGAGGGAACATTCCATGTGGACACTTTTCATTTGAATTGGCTTGATGCCTATTTTTGGTGGTGTGTCCCCTTCATGAGCATTATTTGGTTCATACTAGTAAGTTATTTTTGGGCGAGGGTGAATTTATTTGGAGAGACTAATGTCCACATGCTGTAAAATTGTCAACCATGTATTGAGGAGAGATTAAACTAATCCATTATTATAATATTTATTTGACTTGTCATGGAGTTAGTTAGAGAATAATAATATTTTTTTGTATAAGAGACTCACTCTATAAACATGAGTTCTCTCTCTCCATTTTAAAGGGTGGAGAAATTTGGTATTTGGGAGATATCCTCTTGGGATATATTGTAGAACATTTTGGTAAGATTAATAGAGAATTTAAGGTATATTTTCATTTGATGTGAGGATTTATTGCACACTCATATTTTATGTGTTGATTTTGTATTAAGAAACCCTTGTAACATGTTGTGATTTCCATTATAATGAATCATGATTCATTTTGGATAGAGTAATGTGAGGTCTCAACTATATTATTTCTATTGTGATTATGTTAGCCTACATGATTATTATTATTGGTTCCTAGAGTCGTAATTCGGACGGGACTTCAATATTTTGTAAAATTTAGGTCCTTCAGAACCATTAATTGCGTATGGATTTAGAACTTAGCAATATTTTCCACCATAAGATATTTGTTATTGCATAATGCAAGTATTTATAATCACTTTAGAAAAAATGAACTATTCTTACTTACATAGAACTCCTTAACACTTTAAAAATTAGTTAATCAAATTAAATAAATCCATACATTCATACACATAAAATTCATACACTTTGAAATTCATACATTCATCAAAATAAAATTAAAAAACAATGAGATTCATGAAAAACATGCCATGAAATGTGTGTGTGTGTGTGTGTGTGTGTGTATTCAACATCATCTGAATTGTACATTTTTTACAAAATGGCACATTGTTCCCAATATACAGAATGGAAGCAAGGGCCTAACATAAAAAACAACCATATGGTGTCCTAGATAAAAACTGGAAGTCATTGGTCACTCATTGACCACTGCCACCCTCTCCACCCTTAGGAGCATCCTAGAAATCAATGTTTTTTCTCTTTCTTGAAGAATCACTTCGAGTGGTTTTGTGCCTAAGCATGGTTTGTCTCTCTGGAGATTGCACAAAGGAAAAACATTGTAATAATTTTTTTCCACAATGAATTAAAAGACTTACAAAATGATACTTTGTAATTCAACATAAGAAAATTCACCACAGATGGTACTGAAAATCATGAGGGTGTTACCCTCCTCCACAACCCTAATATATCATGGATTCCACCTTGCCTCAGTTACAAGGATCAAATCATGAAATTTAAACAAATATGCATAAAATCAATTCCATTCATGATACATACAAATTGATCATAAACACATTATCTCACCACGAATATCTCAAGCATCGATGGAGAGTCACTAGCATTTGGAGAACTCAATTGTACAACCTGCTCCGAGGCAACATCTACTATGGCATCCTTGGTGGATGGCATAGATGAAAATGGTGGTGGGGTGGGTGGCATACAGGTGCATCCACTGTGGATGGATGTGATGGAAGAGGTGGTGTGAATGGATGGCCGATGGGTGCATCCACTAAGGATTCATGGAATAAGAAATATGGCGGGGGTGGGTGACGATAATCCCCCACAGGTTGCAAAATTAATGGAATATGGCTTGGATTGGAAATAGGTAAACCAAAGGTCGTGGTCAAATTCCCAAGGACTGGACTACTATTATAACTAGATAAAATATCTACATCCCACATACATATTAATATTATTTCTATTAGTACCAAATAGTAAAATTCAACAACATAAATACACAAACTTGAGATTAAAACAATTTTTAAATCAACACATGATACCTATGAAGTAGGTGACTTTTCCATCCCAAGTGGACATTACTCGACACCACCTGGTGCTGCAACCTATAAAAACACAAGAACATTATAAATTTGAAGATACCAGAAAATAAAGAAATCACTATGGTGAATTTATCAAATGTGACACATACCCATTTATGGGGCACACCAAATGAGCAAGTTTTCTCTATTATTGCATCAACGGTGGAGACAAAAAATGATGCATCTATCATTGTAGAGGGTTTTTTATAGAGGCATAGCAACTACAAAACATCATACAATAAAATATTGAAATAAATACAAAACATACTATATAAATATATAAAGATGAGGAACATAGAGATAGTTAATATGTTAACCTCTTCCATGAAGCTCTGGTTTCCACTGGCCTCCATAGTCCCATAACATTTATTATTTCATCTTGAGCTTCTGTGAGGCTCACATGAATGAATTTTGTGTCCATCTGCCCTCTCCTCCCTGCCCTCTACACTAGGGGTTGAAGGTCCAACCCCTTTGTCATTGTCACTAGCAGGAACCTGCTACTGAGATAGTGCAACAAAACTACCATGTTGCACTAAACTCTAAGTCAAGGTTGATAGAGCTCCTTGTTCCTATTGCAATCCCTCTCCAATGGGAGGATGTTGGGAAGGGGTGTTAGGCCTTCACCTTAGGGGGAAAGGAACTAAAATGGGATCAATCTTAGCATGGTCTCAATCTTGTGTGGACCCTAGATCCATCCCATGAAAATCACCAATGTCGAAGTCGTTCACATGGTGACCCAAAAAAAAAATTTCCCATAATTTTCTCAAAAATATAAAGGCACCTCCATGTTATTGCAGGGAGGTTTATCAAAGACCATGAACCACCTAGCCATCCAGTTTTGAAGAATTTTTGGTTGGATGCATCAACCAATACAAATGTGTTTCTTGGTGACAGGTGGTTATTTTCTAGATCGAGGATCAATAAAACAAGACATCAACTCTTGTTTAGAAATACCCAAGTCTCTAACTTGGTGTCTATCTGGTCTAGTCCTATAAAAATTTAACATTCTATACTTGTACTTAGAAATTGTATTTAATTTCCCTTGGGAACTTGCAATGGACGATACAATGGAGTCCAATGAAGTGGCTAAGCACAATTTGCTAGGTTCTCTTATGCCCCTTAATTCATGGACAAGAGACCTCAATGTGGCCAACCCCTCATCAATTTGTTTGTTTATATTTGGTGGTTGTGGTGGGTTGGGGTAATCAGGGCCTTGGTCTGATTTTCTACAGTTTTCATTGTCTTTGGGTTCCATATTAATCATATTTGTTGCAATTTAAGAACGCGTGACATATAAATTAGGTCGTTTTTTTTTATTAAAATAGAAAATTACAATAAACATGAAAATACATATTTTAATAAATTAAAAAAGTTGAGTGAGGCATAAAACATAATGATGTCCTCCTACTAGACAAAAAATGAAGAGTATTAGTGAAATTTGTGAACAACAAAATATAAGATATGGAAGTGCACTTATGAAAGGTATTACAAAAAAAAAATCATTTGAGGAAACTAGAGGAAAGAAAGATTAGAAACAAACCATGACTGTAGAATATGATGCAATGATGAAGAACCAAACATGGTAACTTGTGGCATGTACTAAATGAATAAATGTTATAGGTTCCAAATGGGTTTATAAGACAAAATTTAATTGAAATGGGGCATAAAATTGCCTAGCAGGAAAATTTTAAGCTACAAAGTATGATGAACATATTGGAGGTTGATATTAAGGGAGGAATAGATCCAAAATGTCCCCCTCCACTTCTCTTTTTCTTTTAAATTCTCTATGGTTATTTTAGATGGGAAATGTTAGGCAATGAAAGAGGTGACTCTCTATGAATTTTCTAGATGAGATTTGTTTAGAAGATTAGAAGTTTTTTCACTTTAGATTCTTTTAGAAAATATTAAATTAATTGAATAAAACTAAAAAATAATTAGAGTGCGAGGAAAATTCAAGCATTCCTAGCTTGAGTTGGACATGGTGGGAGGTTCTCTTGATTCTTTGCTTTCTACTTTGCTCCTCTCTAGCTCAATGAAAGGAAAAGGCGAGGTGTGGTTTGTGCAAATGGGCACAATTCACACCCACAATCCTTTAAAAAAGGGCATAACAAGAACATGTGTGCATTCTTAAGAACACACACAGATTCCTAATAATGTGCATGTGTTCTTAAAAACATGCACATGTTCCTAATAAAGCGCACACATTCTTGTCAATGTACCTATGTCGCATGCTAAGTGGAGGGTCGATTTGTTTTTAACCTCTAGCATTAGGAATGCATGCATGCTCCTAGGAATGCACATGAATTCACGTGAGTGCACATTCCTGCTGACCCCCTTGCCACTTTTTGATCCACCAACTTTGTGCACACACCCATATGTAATTCAACCAAGGGAGATCCAATTGGCCATAAGATAAGAAAAATCAATTGGCAAAGAACCAAGTTGATCGACGGTTAAGAAAAAACAACTAGCGAACAAAATAAACCAGAGTGAGATGAAGTTGACTCAAGGAGAAAAGAACAACTCACTCCAAGCATGTAAAGCCTGCATGAATGTTGTACGACCACGTGGGTGAAATAAAACTCCCAATTAATTTAAATTGACTCAAGTACATAAAATTGACCAAGCTTAGGTAAATTCAACTGTGAAAATGAATTGACTAGACTAAGGAAGAGGTAAGTCAACTAGGGAAGTAAAATATCCACTCAACAAAATAAATTCGGCTTCGAAACACAAATTAAATCACCCATATTAAATAAATTGACTACCATGATCCAGTTGGCTTGGAGAGGAATCTAATTGTCCAAGAAGACATGCAGTCGACTAGACATAGAATAAAATGCCTTGGGTTGATGTAAACTCTCGCATGTACGAACTAAAATTCCCAAGGTGATGTAAACTTTCCTAGGCACAAAGTAAAATGCCCATGGTGATGTAAACTTTCTCAGGAACGAGGGTAAATGTACTAGGTAAGTGGAAAACATCCTAGGCAATTGCAATATGACCAAGGAGATGTAATTTTGACTCAACAATTAATATAGACACATAAAGAGAGGTGAACTTTCCTAGGAACAAAGTAAAATTGTCCAAGTAAGTGGGAAATTATCCAAACTATTGGAAAATGTCCCATCTATGTAGAGATTCACCTAGGATATGAATCTCAGATCAAAGAGAGTGATGGTAGTCTGTAGGAGAGATGGAATTATATAAAAACCATAAAAACAAATTCAACAACTTCCTACATATTTGTAATAGAAATATTTAATATCCATCGATCTTAGACTTCAACGGGGAATGGAAAATGGATATTCTATAGAAGTTGTTTTTCCTCATTTCCATTAGAATCCCATTAAATATAGCAATTTAATACACATGTGAATCCATATCTCATCTCATAAATGAACTAAACAACAAACTGATAGCTCAACACAATGAAATCGAACCCAAGCAATCACCATGAACTCATAAGTTTTACACTGGAAACCCAAATGGGAAAACTATCTTGGAATGGGGCTCAATAATTTCATTCTTGTAATATTTGGTTACAATGCAGTTGATGCTCTTAGTGCATCCTTCTCTCCTTGGCCAAAATACCCCTTGAGAATGAGAGTGAAGGAGAGCTTAAGGGTAGGGGGAAGGACAACATCCATGCCCCTTCACTTCCCATTCCTTAGCCTTCTCTCATAATTCAATTTTCTTCTTACATTTTCTTATGTATTTTCTTCTCTCGACATTCTCATTTTTTTCTTATTCAACTTTCACATTTACATTGCTTACAGAGTTTGTTGACCTTCATGATTTGTCAGTTTGAACTTCATGATTTAAATAGGGAGAGCTTAAGGGTAGGGGGAAGGACAACATCCATGCCCCTTCACTTCCCATTCCCTAGCCTTCTCTCATAATTCAATTTTCTTCTTACATTTTCTTATGTATTTTCTTCTCTCGACATTCTCATTTTTTTCTTATTCAACTTTCACATTTACATTGCTTATAGAGTTTGTTGACCTTCATGATTTGTCAGTTTAATCTTGTAGGTACTAAGACTTACAACCATTTTTTGATTTGGATCGATTTCAGATCCCTAGAGGTCATACATTTTAGTCTGAGATGCCTCATTCTCCTTGTGTCATTTTCTCATTGATTGGGTCACTTTACTCCTATACTTGACAATTCTCACTTTCCCAATAGAGTTAATTTCATTATTGGTTGATTAATTTCTTGCCAGGGTGACTCTATTCACAAATGGGTCAATTCCCACTTGCTAGGACGACAACTCTATTTCTCATTGACCAATTCCTTTCATTGATATTCAACTTAATTCATATCCTATTCGATCCATCTCATTACTAGTCAACTTGACTCTTTGTTGGCTGATTTGACTTTTGGTTGGTGGGGTATCCTCCATAGATACTTGTTGTGAGTCAAAAGTGGCTTATGGGTTCACTTATGAGTGTTGGTTTGTTTATACAATGGCAATGGAGATGATGGATAGATGTGAGAAATTTTGTGTTACCATAGATCTATATAACATGTATCTTTACCAGAAAATGATTTACTTGGGAAGAAATTCCATCTCTATTTAGAATATATTTCAGAACTTTTACCTCAAGCTCATATGTCTTGGCCAAGGCTAGCTAGTTTCAAATAGAGCAATCAATCTATAGTAAAAATTTATTATGTTACTTACTTCAATAGGGAAATCAACATTTCCAATAGTAGCCAACGTAACAACTTCACATTTCTTACAGAAGAATAATAAGCAATGAGGTGTTACAAATAAATTGGCACTCAAAATTATATCTAGAGAATAATCCTTGGAGTCAAGAAGCACAACCACTTGGCGTATGCCTACTTGGTTGTGGATAATAGAGGAACTTGAAATCAAAGATCTGATTTCCATACTCAATAACAAGGGTACATGTTACTATTGCAATGATAGATAACTATTGTTTGCAGGTTACATTGGTCATCGATATGTCATTGGTTGATATATTGTAGGCCTTACAACCATCCAAAGTAGACTGAGACAGAGCCATCTATATAGGAGAGAAGAACATAGATACTTGTACAAGACAGAGGAACATATACCTAGTGGCATTTTTGAAGGAAAACACTCTATACAGGACTAAGATAGAGAACAAAAATTTAGATTATGTAGAGGATCCATGTTGATTAAGCGAGTGGGATATAATCCCCTCATTTACAAATCAAAAAAACTTATGAAAATGATTAGTTTCAGTGGAGCAATGGACATTTGATTAATGAAGGTACATGTTATGCTCAAACAATTTGAAACAAAACTTAGTTAGTAATGATAGGTTGAGGCTAGGTTGTTAAATCAAAAGTAGTTGGTGGTCTTCAACATATGAACCATATTTAAAATAATCACTTGCTTATTATGTGCACACTTGAAAGAAAATTGTCAATGAAATATGATGACAAATAAACAAATGTATATCATTCATCAAAATGCACACATCACAATGTAAGAAAATGTTAATGTACCCTTAGGAATATTTCTCATAGCTATCAAAAATTATAAAAGTAAGCAGTTTGTCTAAGGAAACGACCAACACTTGCAAGCTAGGACAAAACCTCTTTTAGTATGGTTTGCTTAGGGATTTATTTAGCAAGTGTTTATAACCTTAGCTTCAAAGATGAAAAGTAATTGAAAATCAAGTTATTTTCTAAAACTTAAATTTTTAGCAATGGCAGATTATGGTGATTCATTATTTATCATATTTATCATAGAGGAATTCCATAATCGATCAATTACTAACTCATCATTTCCATTCATATTAAAATTGTTAGATAATTGGGGTTTTAGGAATAGAGAATGATTAATCCATTGATGCATATTTCATGTTTTCATTTGAAATGCTACCCATCCATGAATATCCTTTATCTTCCAACAATTAAGTCATTAAATTTTATAATTGAGCACATGTATACAAAATGTCACATCACCATTTTTATAAACATTCATTGAAACCCAAAACTTGTATTGAATTGGTAAAATACTGGTATGTTTTCTATGAAGATGCAATTCAAATATTCTTAAACTATGAATCCTATAAAATCTAAGTTGATGTATAGTCACCAACCCACAATAGACATCAACTACATTGATTGATAGAAACCCATGTGTCATTGTGTCATTGAGATTGGCCTTGTTGAAAATTGATGTATGAAAGAAACCCATGAAATTCATAAGAAAACAACATAAACATAAGGGAAGTTGCCCAAATGGAATGCTAAGAACCTTGCTCCCTACAATACTACCAAATTTTATTACTTTCATAATGTACAGAACATGTTGATGAAAATTGAATTATGCTACTCATTGCAATTTAAAATGTAAACAAGAAGAAATAGCCCTTTTATTCTAACATATTCAATATTCAAATAAGAAACTTCAATTTTCTTTTCACCTAATATTAAATAATAAAAAAACTAAAGCCATGAGAAAACCAAGTATTGATGTATAATATCTCTATGACATCCAATAAACAAAAAAATATTGTAAGGATATTTAGCTATAAAACAATTTTGAATTATGTGTCACTATATGAGTGTTGACATCCAATAAACAAAAAAATATTGTAATGATATTTAGTTATAAAACAATCTTGAAGTTTGTGTCACTATATGAGTGCCAACCAGTAGAGATGCACAACTTCAATCATAGTAATGTAAGACATAGGAACCTCTTGTTTTTTTTATAATTCCCTAATGCACCTCCACATCAAAGAAGCCTAGGACTCCCTTAATCAATACTTGTTCCAATTTAAAAATCATAAACTTTTTATTTTTTTAATTGAACCAAACCAAACATACTTAATTATTTTTAAAAACTTATTAATTTGAATATTAGCATGTACTTCATTTCTACACATAAAAGACGAGACGATGTAATTGTTAAATTTTATTTATAAGTGCAAACCAAACATACTTAATTATTTTTAAAAACTTATTAATTTGAATATTAGCATGTACTTCATTTCTACACATAAAAGACGAGACGATGTAATTGTTAAATTTTATTTATAAGTGCATGTCTTCAACTTTCTTGAACCTTTAATTATTTTCATTTGACTTGGTATTTTATTTTCCAAAAACATTGAATGTTTCTACAATTTACATATATCCATCGTGTGTATTTAATAAAATGAATTGTTATAAATCACAATTATGTTGCTAAAGAGAAAAAATACAGTTGTAGCAGTCCAATTGTTCTCTGAACTTTCTTAACACCAATAGATATGTATAATCGATGTAGTTTGTCACTCTCGCAGTATCTCCCTTTTTTTGGCAAATTTACATGATAACCATAGCATATGATGCATGATAACACCATAAAAAATTAGAGCTCTCAAACACAGAGAGAACCTTTCAAGATCAGCAGTGTCTTGGCAGCTCGTCATATTAGCACATCAATCTCGTTGACAATTAATTATTAGTATTCTTGTCTTCAGGGATGCTCTCCAATGACGGCCTCCATCCATTGTGACTGCTCATCTTCGCTACAGTACCACAATTCACTGATTATACACTGCGGTACTCTGATCACCTAATTTAGCTTGAAGCTCCACCAACAGATCCTCCATGACCATTGTCTTAGCCAAATCATTAGACATAAATTCCGCCAGTTCTTGCTTTCTAATTACAAGCTTAACCCTCACAACACTTCCTCATGTGTTCTTACACGAAACCGTTGGCTTCGAGGAGATGAAATCTTCTACTTCTTTGCTTTGACTTGATCTTCTTCTTCTTCTGTCTTTTTCTTTCTGTCCATCTCGGCTGAAGGGGCTGCTCGCTTAGGCTCCCACGGGCTTCGGTGGAAATAAGTTTAGAGGTGCAAAGTGCAATACAGTTGCCCATTTAGTTAACCTCTAGCCGAATCAATTCCAATCTAGCCTCTGGTTGTTAATCAATGGCAGCCTACCGGACAAGTGATGGTCTGTCATATATATATATTACAAAATCCAGTGTATCCTAAGATAATAGAGCGATGTGCAACGTTTGTGGGTGTAATTCAACATTCAAAATTGATATTGATATGCTATGTTAGTGGATGTAATTCAACGTTCAAAATTGATATGGATACGCTCTGTGCAGAGCTAGAGGAGGTAATTCAACGTTCAAAATTGATATTGATATGAGAGCTCAATCAAGAAAGGCAGGTAAAGATTTGGAGCAAAAGAGGATAAGCATGGGGATTATGCTGAATTTATTTATGTATTCAAAAATGTGTTTTAAATAACATAAATTGTGATTTATCTAAATTTATGTAGTTTTATTTTTACTAAAAACAAAACATATAACAATTAGACAATAACTTTTAAGAATCATTTAATCATGTACAAACCTTAATACTGGTATATTCTATGATTGTAATTCATATAACAATTAGACAATAACTTTTAAGAATCATTTAATCATGTACAAACCTTAATACTGGTATATTCTATGATTGTAATTCAAGTTCAAAACTGATATTAATATGTTCTGTGCAGTGTTAGCTGGTTCAAAACTGATATTGATATGCTCTGTGAAACCTTAGCGGATGTATTTCAACTTTCAAAAGTGTTGAGGGGTTGTCTAACTATTCTACAAAATGTGGCCACATAAATCTGTACTAAATCACTATTTTTTATTGTTTAAAATCTAGTTTTGAATGTAAAAATAGATTTAGCATACCAAAAAACCTCTAGAACATTGGGATTATACAGAAATAATCACTCAAATCTCAAATCAAATCTCAAATCTGTGAATCTAACAATTTCCTACCCAATTTAAGACAAATGTCCCTAAAAAAAAATGACTTAAAAACATTCATTTATCAAAACATTTAGACTACAAAAATTGATATTAATATGAAGGTTGAAAGTCCTACAAAGACTTAGGAGCAGAAGAGCACAAAGAAAGTTGAGGTATGACATTTATTGACAATTTCTCAGTTGAAACTAATCTTAACCTTTTTTATAATCTTAACCGACTTGAAATTTGTTTTAATCATGTAAGAAATCTCTTTATCTATGAAATAAGAAGTCATAAGAGGACAAAAAGAGAAACTTTCTTAGAGTCGTGAGAGTGTAGGAGTCATAGTTTTAAGAGGACAAGAAGAGAAATGTTATAAGAAGAGAAACTTCAATTTTTTTTATGGTTTTATTAATTTGGAATTTTGATTTTATTAAGTTAGAAATTTTATTAAAATCGTCAAATTGATCAAAATAGAAATTAAAAGTTATAATTTTAATTGATAAGAAAAATTTTAATTAATTTTTATAAATAAATTACATTTTTAATTAATTCCAAATTTTCATACATAAAAAATTAAAAATCATAATTTTAATTATTTTTTTTTATTAATTTTTATTTTATGATGCATGAAATTTTTCCTATATAAATAAAATAAAAAATCAAGTTAATAAAATTGTTTTTTTCTATAAAAAAAACATTTATATTCATTCATAAAATATACATATTACAATCATTTAATAGTTTTTTTCTATAAAAAAAACATTTATATTCATTCATAAATTATACATATTATAATCATTCAACAAATCCATAACTAGTGCCAATCAACTTATTCGAATTTCTCATATCTTTCCTCAAAAATCTCTATACATGCTATATATGAGTGGGGAAATAAATACATTTTCTCTAATATTTCCCCACACCCTCACCCCCTTATATTGCCAAGAAGCCAAATGTTCTCAAAATTAATTGTCATTTTCATTTCAGTTATGAAGGCCCCTTAGTGAAATGAGTGATTTTAAAATACATTTAAATATTTATGAAATATTTATATAATTTATTTTATAAATATTTTATTTTTTATTTTTAATATGTAAATAATTTTTAAATATAAATATATCTCACTAATATCTCACTAAATTGATTGATTTATGGTAATTATTATTGGATATAAAGATTTGACTAAATTGATTTATTTATGGTACTTATTATTGTATATAAAAATTTAAATAAATTGATTGATATATAATATTTATTATTGTATATAGTTTCCTAATTTTAATTAAAGTTTCCCAACAAAGTAGTTGGTTATATGGAACTTTAAAATTTTATCTATCTTTGAGACTCCCAGATAATATGAATAATAGACAAGGGGAGTCTATGTGGTAGCTCACACAAACCAGAGAACCATCCTTCGAGCAACTTGCAGAATTTGAGTAGACAGATTCAGTGCATTCAGTTAGCAGAAGTACAATATGATAGATTAATCAATTGTAGTAGTACTTCATGATAGTACAGTGACATATGAGTCAAAATTATGGACAATTATGTAGCAGAGTCTTGAACAGTATGGACATATATGGACATGAAATCATCTTTTCTGAACAGGAAACTTGAAGAAGAAGTCTACATTGAACAACTGGTTCCTAGAGCATGGTACTCTAGACTGGATAAATATCTACAATAGGAAGGGTTCAGAAAAGGAAGTGAAGATGATTGGTAGCAGAGGCAATACAGGTCAATGATTGGTAGCTTACTATATGTGATAGCATCCAGAACAAATGTAATGCAGGCAGTTGGACACGTGGCATGATTTCAAGAAGCACCAAAGGAATCACATGTATTAGTAGTGAAGAGGATTTTCATATATATCAAAGGAACAAAAGAGTTTGTATTATGGTATCCAAAAGGAAATGATCTATCACTTATTGCCTACATAGATGTAGATTGGGCAGGTTGCATTGATGACCAACGAAGCACCAGTGGAGCAGTGTTCTACTTGGGTGAGTGTTTAGTATCTTGGCTAAGCAAGAAACAATCATAAATATCTTTATCTACAATCGAAACAAAGTATATTGTAGCAACATGATGTTGTACTTAGGTTCTATGGATGAAACAAAATTTGATAGATATACAGGTTGAGTATGATGAGCCCATTCCAATCTATTGTGATAATACAAGATCATTAGTATCTCAAAGAACCTAGTGATGCACTCCAATATGAAGCACATTCCAATAAAGTATCACTTTCTACGAAAACAAGTTGCAGAGAAGAACATTAGAGTTGAATATGTGGGCACAAAAGAACAAGTGGAAGACATCTTTACAAAACCACTTCCAAGGGAAGCCTTTGATTATTTTCTCCAAAGACTCGGAGTAATTTCTACTCCAAAATGAATGTTTTTGAATGTTTATCTTATATGTCTTAGATTTACACGAGGAAGCACCATAAAGAGGACAATTCAGGTTGGGGGACTAGTTTCAGGAAGATTTTTGTCAAGGGGAGTATCCCCAAGGACAGTTCAGTTAGGGGGAGTAGCCCTGGATGGAAAGATACATTTTCCATTGATGACAAAGGGGGAGAGATTTATCATATGCAAAGGTAAATTCTTGGAGAAAGAGAACAAAGGCATGGTTCTAGGGGGAGCGATGGTCACATGGGGAGCATGAGTGATATGAATTCATTATTGCATCAGAGTGTTTCCATCAATACCAAAGGGGTATATTGTTGATTATTTGGGTTGGTTGTCATTGATGTCAACCCTTGAATAAAGTCTAGTAGCAAATTCCAGTAGCACAAAGGTTTGGGTAATGGACCCAAGTTTGTTTGATGTATAATGGTATGCATTTTAATATATTTGAAGGTAAGACTATTCTAGATGGATATTACATTTCATGTTATTTCCGGTGGTATGTGGAATGTCACATAACTCCTCACGGTTAGAGAGTTATGGCCATGTGAATTTGGAGAACCCTCATGAGTCATCTAGAAGCCCCAAAAGGTCAAAGTAGTCAAAGTGGTTGCAAAGAAGAAATTATTTAAATAGTAAACTGTAGTGATGAGTGTACTATAAGTCAAAGTGGATACAAAAGAAACCATTTAAATAATAAACTTAATGGATAAATTACTAAGTGGACAAGTGGTTAGAAGTGGGTTAGCCCTAAAATAAGGAAAGTGGTTTAAGAGATTTTAGAAGGTAAATAATAAAGTGAAGTGATGAGTGTACTATAAGTCAAAGTGGATGTACAAAATAAATTATTTAAGTAATAAAATTAATGGATAAATTACTAAGTGGACAAGTGGTTAGAAGTGGGTTAACCCTAAAATAAGGACAGTGGGTTAAGATGGTTAAAAGGTAACCCTTTGAGGAAGCTATATGAAAGTATAAATAATAGGCAAGGCTCTCTCATTTTAATCAATCTTGAGAATATTGAATATCTACAAGTGACTAAGGTAACCAAAGGATATCTAAGACACATTTCA
Organism: Picea sitchensis; assembly: GCA_010110895.2. Lineage (NCBI taxonomy): Eukaryota > Viridiplantae > Streptophyta > Pinopsida > Pinales > Pinaceae > Picea > Picea sitchensis. Next base: position 30,864 of record SNQJ01S0098154.1, on the reverse strand, counting down.
GAGGGAAGGTGAAGTAAAGAAGGCCAAAATTCAAGGGAGGATAAATTCTTTTGATGATGCTTTCTAAGGTATGTTATTTACAGGTCATCTCAACATTTTCACGATAACTTTGTTCATAAAATGATTCAGACCGTGAAATTTGGAGGTCATTGAGGAAACATATCCAAGTATCTTTGATATATATTTCAGCTTGCGGGCTGTTGTATTTTTGCAGTTACATTCCGTAGAAAATAGGGTTTGTGGCTAGTCTTGAAACTAGTCTAAAATAGGTGTTTCGGGTAAAAACATCATAACTTCTTCATAACAAATCCAAATTTAGTAAGACCAAATGTATTGGTTAGAGTACAGTTTGTAGTATTTTTTTTACTATTTTCAGATCCATAAAACAAATATTCTGTGTGGGGCACACTCTACAATTTCTCTCTCTAGAATAATCCAGAATTCAACAAGGTATGCCATTTTTTCTATAACTCCTTTTCTGAGAGGTTCCATGTAGTGAAACCTGGAGGAATTGCATAAAAGACATTAAAGAACATTGTGTATTGTTTTCATATATTTATTCATTACAGGTACATAGTTATGATTATTTCAAGTTAGGGTTGTTGACTAATCAAAAATTAGTCATGTGAGACTAAAGTAAAGTTTGATGAAAATGCTAGTCTCTTGTTTTTAAAATTAAGGAAGTTTTACAGGTATGTGATCATATACACTAGGTCTATTACAGAGTTACAAAACAAATTTGGATGATGAAACTAATGAGGGATTTTGGTTGAGGTACATGTTGGGTACATGGTTGAGACAAGTAGTTGATGAGCTGGCACATACATGAGGTGTATAGTTGATGATGTTGGTACATCTTGATGAGTCATAATTTATGTGTATTTGATGCATTATTGGTACACATTTGGTGCATGGTTGATGAACTCATTGATGGTATAGGTTGAGGTACAGGTTGGTGCATGGTTTATTCACTCGTTGATGGTACAGGTTGAGGTATAGGTTCGTGCATGGTTGATGCACTTGTTTATGATACATATTGATTACATGTTGTTTGGTACATGTTGTTACAGGTTGGTTGGTTGTAGGTCTATGGTACAGGTTGTTACAGTGGTATATCTCACAATGATAGTGTGACAATGGTTCGATCATTCTACTTCTACGATGGGGTGGTTGGATGGGGCAATGACAGGTGGTTGTAGCCACCTTCCAGTTATAGTCGAATAACATAAGGGGTTGTAGCCTCCTTCTGGTTGTAGCCATAGAATTGGGGAGTTATAGCTTCCCTCAGGTTGTAGCCTAGGAAACTAGGGGGTTGGAGCCTCCTTCCAGTTGCAGCTGGAAAAAAAAGAAAGTTGGTGCTTCCAATGAATGTAATTCTTAAAGAAATATAAGAAAAAACATTATGTGGTTTTATCCCTCTTTGGGTTTCCACATAAAAAAACTAGTGTGTTGTGTATGTGTATGATTGCCCATTTGTTCATTGTTTATTTACTCTACAATTATTGGATAATAATGCTACATTGATATAACACTTTCATTATATGGTTAAAAAGGATTAAATTGCTCTATTATTGGTTTCCCCCCCCCTCTCAGTAATCCAACAGAAGTGACCTCACCTAATATTGGAAACTATATTCAAAACATGAAAGATCATGCCCTAATAGGTCATGGGCATATGACCATCTGAGAAACTCCTCATGGGATGGGTTCATACTAGATGGAAGATAAAAGGCCAAGTGTATTTAAAGCTAGTATCTAAAGGTTTATTTACAACAATCTTTGCTAACCTGATAGACAAAGACAATATCTTCGTGGAGGGCCTTATTTATTTAACTCAGCAGGTCTCCACCTTCGATACTGGACAAAGAGGTTCTCCCCAGAGTAGGAGGACTTCACGGTAGACCTGGTATGGGATAGACTTTACTCTATACCACAGGAATTCTAGGAGATGGAAACTCTGGAAGGAATAGAGAATACCCTAGGATATTTCATCAAAATATCGAAGATCACAAAAGCAGCCAAATACACTTCCTATGTGTGGATCTATGTTTATATGAACGTATTTGGATCCCTACCGGATGTAATAACAATAGATTATCAATACAATGAGTGGAACCAGATGGTGGAATATGAACACATTCCTTTCAGAGGTTGGAAATTCCATGCCCACAAACATTTATATTGAGACTTCTCAATGAACATCAAACAACCTTAGGTAAGACAACCAGAAAACAAAGATGATGAAGGATTTAGAAAAATCCATAGGAAGCACAGAGGAGCGCAAAGACCCGAAAGCTAACTAGTTAAATAGGGAGGTTCAGATAAAAATAAATTTCAAGCACTGGTGAAGATCTCCCCAGAGAATGATGACCATACCAAGGAAGAACCAAAGAAACAAAAAACAGTACTGAAGATTTCCCCTACAGTCTCAGATCCAAAAAAGGTCTCGGGGCACAAAAAAGAGGAAAGACGAGATTAAAAATCTATTAATCTAGATCTATGAGGGTGTGAGATGGAGATGCATACTTAGGAAAATACAACCAAAATTACCCAAGAAGCAGAAGGATATGAGATAGATATGGAAGAAATGGAAAACATCCAAAGCCTCGAAAGAAAGTTCCTGGAGAACTGGAAACAAAAGATGAACACACAACCTAAATTTCATGCTCACGGGAGAGGACTCAAGAATCTAGGGGGTTGGAATGAGGCCTGGGGATCCTAGCTATCTACTCAAGTAGTTTTGGAATCAAAACCAAACCTCTAAAAATTCTCAATAAATATTCTAATGAGGAAAAAAGAAGAGGCAAAAAATCTTATATCCAAGTGATTGAAGAAATGAGAGAACAGCTCATGGACTTGGGACAAGTTGTTAGATTCACATAAAAGTACTTCAAAACCAAAAAAAAGTGATCATGAAATTAATCTGATGGCATTTGTGAGGCCTAAATTCCCCATCCAAACACAAACTGATGAGAAAAAGGATAATTCAGGAGAAGGATGAGATAGTTATGATTCAGGAAACAAAATGTGACAATATTCCAGTGGGAAAGATCTCAAAACAGATCTAGAAATGGTGTGAGGTAGAAATTGTAGATTTTGATGGGGCCTCACGAGGCCTGGAAATTGTTTGGGACCCTATGAAATTGAAATTGGACCCGTTCGTCCTATCCCTGAGAATCCTCACCATGAGCTTCAAGGGTTTAGGCCCTCAGTCCCATGGCTTCATCTAGAATTCCTATGGCCCTCATATCCCCCCTCTAAAGCGTGAGTTTCTAGAAGCCCTAAACCTCGTGGGGAATTCTTTGAGAAGCCAATACCCATTCGTAGGGGGAAACTTCAACATGATCATATACCTCTAGGAAAAAAAGAGTGGTTCAAGATGCTTGGAGGGAGAGAATGACTCCTTCCGATATTGGATAACTAGTCATAGGTTGGTAGAAATCAACACCAACAATGGTCCCTTTACTTGGATTAATAAGAGAGGTCTGGCAAGAAACTTACATGTACAACTAGACATATTTATAACCTTAGACTCCCTCTTCCGAGATCAACAAGCAATAGATACAAAAGTTCTCCCTTTCTTTGGCTCAAATCATTGGTCAATCAGTCTTACTTGGGAGGAAATCATAGTACCCCTTCCTTGGTCATTATATATGGAGAAATTTTGGATGGATCACCAAGATTTTATGCCTAATATTGAAACCTGGTGGGCAGAGTGGCCAAACCTTCATGGAACAAAAATGTACTAGTTACAAAAAAGGTTAAATAATTTCAAACTCCAACTCAAGAAATGGAATAAGGAATTATTTGGGAACATCTTTGAAGAGAAGAATCAACTAGAATCAGAAATGGAAACAATTCAACGATTAGCTTCCTCAATAATCTCTTTAGAGGAGATACTTGTTAGAGAAAATCAAATTAGAATGGAGCTAGATAAGTGGGAACATCAGGAAGAATTCCTCTGGATATAAAAATATATAATACGATGGTTGAAGGAAGATATCAAAATACACAATTCTTCCACAACTGCTTGCTCCAAATAAGAAATCAAAACATGATTTTGACCCTTGTTCGGGGCTTGGGTAAAAGAACCGACTCCCCAAAAGTCATAGACAATGAATTGGTTAACCATTTCAAAACCCTCCTTATAGAACCAAATTAGGATAGACCGGAGGAGATCCATGAGATATCCAAACACATCCCAAAACTTAACACCCGTGACCAAAATCGATTCTTAATGGGCCCGACCTCCCAAAACAGTTATGGATATGAAAACAGGGAAGTCCCTAGGCCCCGATGGATTCACTTCTAATTTCTTCTAGAAGTATTGGAAAATCATCAGAAAAGACATCTGGGAGGTTGTGGATGAATCGTAAATGTCAGGATCCATTCTCAAATATTTCAATGCCACCTTTTTAGCACTAATCCCAAAGGAAAAAGAGGCAAATACAGTTGAAAAGTTCAGACCAATTGCACTCTGTAACGTTATTTACAAAATTGTCTCCAAATTGGTGGCCAATAGACTTAAGCCGCTATTAAAATATATTGTCTCCAATGAGCAAGGAAGATTCGTGGAAGGGAGACAAGTCCTGGATGGGATTTTCATTGCACATGAAATAGTGCACTCGGTGAAGAAAAATAGAAAAGAGGGCATGCTCATTAAATTAGACATGTCTAAGGAATATGATCAAATAAGTTGTCATTTTCTGAGGTAAAATGCTCGAGGATTTTAAGTTTGTAGAGGAATGGGTCCACTGGATACTTGGGTTGGTTTCGTCAGCCTTCTTCTTTGTTTCTATCAACAGTTCCCTGTCAAAAACATTCAACCCATCAAGGGGTATTTGACAAGGTGACCCTTTAACCCCTTATATTTACATCATCTTAGCTGAATCCATGGGAAGAATAATCCAAAATGAGGTGGTGGAGAACAATCTTCAAGGTCTAAGACTGGAAGAAGGATTAGAATCAGTGTCCCACCTCAAGTTCGTCGATGACTACTTGCTCATGGGGATACTTACTGTCAAAGAAGTGAGAGTGATCAGACACATGTTGGATCTCTACAGAGAAGCCTCGGGTACAATCATAAACCTTGACAAATCTCATTTTTATTTATTTAACACTTCTATTCATGTCCATAGAAACATAGCCAGGATTCTCAGTTTCTAGAAGGCCAGTCTCCCCTCCAAGTACTTGGGATCCCCGCTTCTCGATAAGGTTTTATGCAATACTACATGGAAATAGATTTTGGATAAATTAGAAACAAAGATGACAAATTGGACACATATATTCCTAACTCTCCCTGATAGAATTATTCTCATCAAATTGGTCCTAAGCTCCATGTCATTTTACCTATTCTCAGTGATGGCATCTTTGAAAGGAATCCTGAAAAAGATCAAGACCCTACAGAGATCCTTCCTATGGGGAGGAGACACAAAAGAGAAAAAATGGGATTTATTAGCTTGGGAAAAACTCAACAAACCAAATACCCATGGAGGTATTGGAATCAGTGACCCTTTTCATGCAGGTCGTGCTCTAGAAACCAAACTTTGGTGGAGATGGATCACTAACCCAGAAGCTTTCTCGGACAAGGTGTGGAAAAAAAAATATGCCCCTGAGGTAGATCCTTATAACCTCATCCACATGGATGGTTTTTGTCTAGGCCCTATTATATGAAATTCATCCTAGTAGAATCGAGAGCTAATCCAAAAAGAAAGTTTCTAGGAAGTCCATAATGGGAAGACCGCCCTTTTCTAGGATGATGTCTGGGATAAACTCTCAACCCTAGCAAATCAGGAACGAATGGAATGTGTTAGAACTTCTATGTTGGATAAAGGATGGACTCTGGTCCATCATTATTGGGAGATCTCTGGCACCCCATCAATAAAAATTGTAAGAATATGGAAAGATATGGTTGACTGGCCTGCCAATATGGACCTAAAGATCATAACTCACATTAAAGCCAAGATTTCCCTCAGACAGATAAAATTAAGAAATGGTTTAGATAATCTCCAATGGATAAATAAAGGGGAGGAGACATAAAAAGTAAAAGATTCCTATTTTCAAGCAACGAACTTGTCAGAAGAAGAAAATATACAGGACTAGCAGCACATCTGGAAACCAGGGATTTGGTCCAAAATAACAACTTTCTTATGGCTTATTCTCTCTCGAAAAGTTTTGACTTGGGAAAAACTAAGATCGAAAGGGTATGAAGGTCCTTCCATATACATGATTTGCAAAACATAGGAGCAAACCCTCTCCCATCTCTTCTACTCCTGTGATGAAGCGTGAAGGATTTGGGATTTTGGGGCAATAATATTTCAGAGAGATGGGACAGATAGGGAAAACCTAACAAACCTAATCATCCATTGGCTAGTCGAGCCTTTCCAAAATCCCATCCTGAATAAATATTGGGAGATCTTTCTAGGGATATCGATGTGGAATCTGTGGAAAGAAAGGAATAGATGATTTTTTAAGCAAAATTCCATATCTATTGAGGGAGTGTGGAAAAAAATTAAAGAGAACATACAAGAATCCATCACTGCGAGCATGGACGATTTTAGGGGCTAAATTTCGCTCATGGGCTAATTTTCCATGGTTTTTCCAAAAATGAGATTCACTATTTTAAAAATGATTCACCCAAATTCTATAGGATAAAATTATTTCACCTTAAAAATCGCCAAAATTTTATAAAACTATATAAAATCCTTATAAATTTGAGTATTTTTACAAAAATATCGCCAAACATTTATAGTTGGCATATGAAGGATTAGTAAGGTTCACCAAGGTTTCTACATTTTAAAAAAAAAATCCATCCTTAAAATCATCCCTGACTACGAGTACCTAGTCATTGGAAGATCGAATACTACCTAAGGGAGAAGACGACATCTTCAGGTGCTAGAATTTCGACCTGGCCTTCCAGAAAGCTCCCAAAACTTATCCCCAGAAAAAAAAAAAAACACACCAAGTCTGGAAGCCTTCGTAAAAAGGATCAATCAAGCTGAATTTCGATGGAGCATCCAAGGACAACCCCGGGAAGTTTGTTGCGAGAGGAGTGTTAAGAGACCCAAACGGGAGAATCATGGATATTTTTTCTAGTAAACTAGGGTAGAATTCCAACAATAGGGTGGAGCTAGAAGGACTCATTAGAGGCCTAGACTTGACAAAACACCATAGTATTTCGATCTTACAGGTGGAAGGAGACTCTCTCCTTATTAGTTCAAATTTAAATCGCCTGAGAGAGGGGGGAAACCTAGGGAAAATATCCACTAATTGGAGATTATCGTATGGATGGACATAGGTTGCATGCTTGATTCAACACTTCTAGGTGTTAATTGCATGCCAAGTTCATCGAAAATCCAACTTACTAACGAACTAGTTGGAAAATGTAGGTTTCCTTCGGAACTCCTGATTGACGAAGTGGAATTTGGGGGACCCCATTGAGTCTCCCACTTGGAAAAAAGCGATGAGGCTAAGATTTATTGGCATGAATCACCACGTGAAGTTCCAGGAAGTAAAAGAAACAAAAAATGGAGATTTGGCATGAAGGAACATGAAATTTATCGAAAGACCGAGTGAAATGGGGCCAAATAGAAATCTAGAGTTGCCTTCTGATGCCACCCATTTCTTTGAGAAGATGGAGGAAAATTCCTCTCCCTATGTCTCATCAGACACCTATCTTGCAAAGAGAATTCACGTCATAGTGAGGGTTGGCGATCATATCAACCATCCCATTATCCCGCACTAATTAGATGCAAGAATGAATGGAAGATGGTTGTCATAGAGGCTTCTCAATAAGCACTCATGCAAGTTTGTGGGGAGCCTATGGAAAAGATCGAGCATCATTATTGCAGATTGAGATTGAATGACACCATCATGGTAAGGTGGGAAAAAATGTTGGGAGCTTGGGTTAGATCTAGAGGATAGAGAAGATTCATAATTCAGGTAGTTACGAGCAGAAGATTGAAAGGAAGATAGGTACAACCATCGATTGGTTGAGCCATGTGACTGGCATAATGGCATGTAGAAAAGGACCTCGGGACCTGGGGTCTATAGCCCCCTTCAGGAATGCCAGTTCTGTTTTTAAAAGAGCCTCCAGGTGAGCCAAGAAAAGAAATGAAACCTTCTCGGAATTGTGGATGCATAAGGGTTGGTCGAAGAAAGGAAAGTCCCCTTGGAAGCGCCTCGTCTTTCTCTAGTACCATCTCCGAGTTATCCAAGAGATAATCTCAGAGGAGCTAGAGTTTCAAAATTCTGGAACCATGGCCAAGAATGGGGTAGGACCAAAAGGTAAACATTTTGATCCTTCTTCGTCGAGAGGTCCAGCTACCCGGTCATGGGAAGCTCGCGCTGCTTGGAAAATGGATATGTGGTTTCATTACTTGAGCACAGAGAAAGAGAAGAAGCACACTGTGGGAATTGAGGAAGTTTTCAAGCGACAACAACACCTAACTTCAGACACGGACATCATCAGAGAGGTGCAGTACTAGGTAGAGGAACCTAAATACACACGTACCAGAGAAACTCGATTCTTCCAATTAACATAGATGTATTGGAAAATGAAGGCTATGGTAGCTCAGGCCATGGCCTAGGCCAAAAGGGATAATGATTGGACTGCCCAGGAGATTGAGATTCGTGATGGAAAATTTGATCTCTTTTGTCGCTCTCAGTTCAGGATCAAGTTCAAAGTTTGACATGAGTCCCAACACCAACACCCTACTGGAACACAGGACTTCCCCATTCAAATCAAGGAGGATGGTACTCCAAGAGAGGAAACAGACAAGATTGGGAAATGTGATAAAGGAAAGGAGCGCCTAGATTACCAGGAGGCACCCCACAAGACAAAAGTCGGGTTCTGATATTCCTTCTCTCGGTTTTGTTTTTTTTCTTCTTTGTCTTGCTTCCATTAAGTTTAATTCCATATGGGTATATATGGCTCTACCCTCGTTGTTTTTTCCTTTAGGTGGGGTAATGCAGAATCCTCTAAACTATCTCAGATTGGAAAATTTTATCTTATGTATCATGGAGGGGGTTGGTTTCCATTTTGGCATCCCCCATCTCAGAATCCTAGGATGTTATTTTTATACTTTTACTAGTACAGGGTCCTAGTTTCCTCTATGGCAAGGCCTTACCGGTGGGATTGTAATTTTACTATCCATAAATAGGTGGGATTGTAATTTTGCTATCCATAAATAGAATTATACTGCCTTTTTTTAGCTTAAAACAAAAAGATACTAACCCTCATTAAAAAATACTAACCTATTTTATATTCCAAAAAATGAACTAGGGCCATGATTAGGTTAGGTATTTTTATGAACATTTCCATGGGTGATGTTTTGTATTCAAATTGAAAGATATTAACCCTTGGTGAAAGATAATATTCCTTTTTATAATAAAAAAAATAAATTAAGGCTGTGAATAGATTAGACACTTTTATGAACATTTCCATAGGAGCCATTTGATTTCTTTTATTCAAATAAAAAAAAGTGACAAAACATTTTGGTAGAAAAATTTCGAGGATCCATAAATCATCTAGACAAAAATGGATCGATGACTATTTTTTCAGTGTGGAAAAGAAAAGTAGTGAATTCCAATGAATGGGAACACATCCCACTTGAAGGTCATCTTTAGATCTTTCATAAATGATGGAGTTCAATAATATGATTTGACAGGAAGTCATAAATACGTGTTATCACACCTTGGACCTTGGATATGAATTTCAATAGTTTTGTTCGATTCACAATTCCCCAAAACCTATAGACCACTTTTTTCAAGAGTTAAAATGTTTAAACGAGTGCTATCCAAAATTATGTACAAATGCATTTTTTAATAAAAGTGTATGATCTGTTCAGTAGACAGAAGATGGATTAGCCCAAAGTGAATGTTTTCATCTCGTCTTAGATTTTGGTTATATATTATTTGAATATGCCAACGCCAATTGACATTAACATAATTCATAGAAACCTAAAATATTTTAATTCAAGAAAATAGATCATTAGATTTCAATGCACTTCAAGCCCAACTCTTGGAAAAAATGTCAATTTTGCCCCAAACTCCATTCTAAGATGGCCTGCAATAGAAGAGAAATTCCGTACCCTAAACAAGGCTGGAAAATGTCTCAATAGGGTAGAGCCACTTAAATACAAGTGGTGAAAAGAGAAAAATATATAAAACATGCACTGCAATGAATGCATGATAGAAATTTTGTAAAGAAAATTAATTAGAGGATGTAATTGTGTCAAATTATCAAAAGAGTGTTGTGAAAGAAAATAATAAAAAAATGATTCGAATAGAAATAAATCGAGTCAACAACATGCTATCATCAATCAAGTCTTAGAAGAATAATATCAAAGAAAACAAAACATTAGTGAAGAAGCTTAAAATTAAAATTTAAAGTGGGGCCCTGAGTCGATTGACTTGGGGGGTGATTAAGGCCTGAAAACTAGTGATAGACTGGGAAAATTCATGAATCTATGTTAAACACTTGATTAGTCATTAGCAAGAAGTGAAAACATTTTCATGTTTCATTTTCCAACGACATCCTAAAATCAATGTGTAGAAAGTCCTAGTGAATATTCCCTAGTGAGGGCTTCAGCGGTCATACCTACGTATCAACCAATGAAACTCGTCTATTATTCCAAGAGGATGAATTTATGGGGTTTATTTTCTTAAATTGCATCGATAATCCAAGATGAAATCCCCATCATAGGGCCCACTAGATTTTTGGGATAAAAATATTTTCACTATGCCTAAATATGATATCACTTAGGTGTTTTGATATGCTTACAAGAATTTGTAGCCTTGATGGAGTCACCATGAAATCATAGACCTTGATCCACTGCTAGTGAGCATCCATAGCCTCAGTGGAAATATTTTCATGCACCATTTATTAATTGTGTCGCCCTTCCCCTATCCTACCATTTTGTAATTTTATATGTGATTTAGAAATCAAACGATTAGAGAAGTAGTTTCCTATACAATATTATTTTGGATGACTACCAACTATTAGGAGTTTAATAATTTTTTGTGCTTGGTTATTAAATAAATTCCCTTTAAATTTTATCTGAAAGATTTCAACTCTTTCCCTTCATGGAATCAAATATTTAAATGAACATGGAAGGGTCCCATTAATACATCAGACTCGCTCGTTAGCTAAGATACAAAAACAACTAGCAATTGGTAACTGAAAAAATATCACGGTCCAGCCTCTAACTCATCATTTAATCACTTTCTATATATGTATTTAAAATCATCTTTCCTTTAAGCTTAGAACCCAACACAAGAAAGAAGAATCCTCTCAAGCCATTTCTTCTATGGTTCTACCACTATGAAGGATAAACATGATATGAAATGGATTTGAACCAATTAATGGTTGTAAGACTCAGTACCTGTAAGAGAAATCACGAAATTTGTGAAAATTAGAAAACTATGTAAATTAATGCAATGTAAAAGTTGAATAGGACAAAAGGAAAAGAGAGGGAAAACAAGAGAATTAAAACAAATAAGTACAATAAAATAGGAGAGAAGCAAGAGGAAGGGGAAATGAAGGGTCATGGCTATTGGCCTTCCCCTTACCACCCCATCTCTCCCTATTTCTTCCATTTTTTTCACTCTCAAACAGATTTTGGTTGACCAAGAGAGGGAGATGCATGGAGAGAAAAAATCTACTTCTACCATTTATTGTCTAAGTGGGAACTAAGCCCCCCATTCAAGGGTAGTTTTCCCATTTGGGTTCCTAGGGTACAATTTATGTGATTATTATAGTTGATTGATGTATCTATTGTTGTTGAATTTGTATTACAATAGTGGATCATTCAGATCCATGTTCTATTTTATGTTCATTCTACTTAATGTGATAAAATATGAACAATAAAATGCAATCACTACCCTCAGTGGTTAATTCAATGGAAAACTATTGTAAATGAATATTTGGTCTTTGTTCTATTAACTACATCTACGTTTTGTTTGGGATAACACATTTTCATATCCATTGATATGTTGGTGTACACACACCTATATAAAATCATTGTTGCACATAAAATCAATGAGATCCAATAGTTAGAGAACATAATCCATCCATTCTAAGTATAGAATAAATGGAGAGTGTGGATTAAAGCGTTGTTACAATTTAGTGGCTAAATTTCTATCCCTGACCCTAAGGAACAACACGACAATAACTATTGAAGTTGTTGGGTGAATTTATCACTTCTCCAACCTACAATTTCTCTTACCTAAGTCAAATTTATAGAACAAAGACCAAATATTCATTTACAATAGTTTTCCATTGAATTAACCACTGAGGGTATGTGGTGGATTTCTCTTACTTGGACTATAATTTCACTAACCTAGGTGAATCAATACATTCTTCAGTTATTTTGTCTCACCCATTTAGTCGTACAACATCCCTATAGGATATACATTGGTCCTACAATTCATACACACTTGTATTAGATGCCTCATGCTCCCTGGGATATTTTCTCACAATGGGTCACCTTACTCTTTTATCTCATTGTTCTAACTTGACTAGTCGACTTAATTTCATTGATGGTTGATTAATTTCTTTCCAGTATGACTCTATTCATAGCTGGGTCGATTCCCACTTTCCAAACTAACTCTATTCATATCTTCTTGATTCCTTCGATTACAACTTGACTTAATTCATATCTATAACATCCCTATCCATCCACACCATTGTCAAGAAACGCTACAGAAATACCTTGTCTTCAACTAAAATCATCTGATACCAATTTGTACCATTACACAACATGTAAATGAACATAAAACGGTACTTATATTTTATTAGAAAACCACCAACTGCATGCAGACTTTCCACGAACCTCCTAGCCATAGACCACGCTGCTCATCACACTCAGCAGTGGGTCACCCCCGAGCTGGGACTAAGCTCCACCCAGGGCAAGGGAATCCTAGACTAGGCGGAGGCTACAAGAAACTGCACAGAGCAAGTGGAAAGATTCTCTTCAGGAGCCTTCTTACGCCCACTACTCACGGACTCTCATTCCCAAAATGCTTGTTCCACCCGGGAGTATACACGTTCACTGTCACATAGTCCATAGACTCCTTCAACTCCCTCTCAAGGTCTCGGCAACAGGCAAGATCAGGAATCCTCAGAGCTCTGTAGTTGGTGCTAGACTCTCCCTGGGAGAAAACCAATTCCCATCAAACTATCTCACTTGGGAGAGTTGATCATAGGCTTGACAACCTGCCTCTTCAACCATGACCACCTCCCTCACCTAGAGAGAGTGTTGCACACAAGCCTGACAACCTGCTTCTTCAAATCCATTCCCACACAAGGAGGACAACAACAAGGCTCAGCAAGGAACTGACGATGGAAACAAGCCACACTCGGTTCAAGAACTGTGTGGCCACAACAACCCACAATCATGACACACATGGCATAGATAATACACGGGATAATCGGGCTCCACAAAAGACGCGGATAAGTCCATGGGTTCTCACTGGGTTCAGGATGCATGACCAGAGAACAAAACACAGAGGTCGAGTATGGAGGTCTCGGGTTTAGACGGAGGTATGGACAGGACAAACAACCTTCCTGTGAGGGTTTCCTTCACTGTGTGCGGGTAAGAAGATGCAGACGCAGAGGAAAAATGGTTAAGACACCTCATCTCCCTGCGAACTGAGGCAGAGGATGACAGAATGAGGAGAGAACCCCTAACACGAATGACTTCTTCATGTTTAACTGCATGCACCCAGGTTGACACTTGTCTTCCTTAAGTTTCATGTACTCCATTTTTCATATGTTCCTTTCCCAGGAACTTAGGACAACACTTGGTCAATTGTCCACCTTACCCTTTTAGGAAATAATAATAAAGTATTATCTATTTTAGAGGTAAGCCCCCTAGCTTATCCCCTAGGCCCAAACATTTAGCCTCCTCCCTTACCCAACCTTGTGGAATCTTAGTTCTCCATCACTCTTTCTTCATGGTCGGTCTACGCGCAACAATGTTTATATTTTATTAATGATTTTGCATAATTACATAAGAAAACAAGCTCCTGGCCTTAACATCCTAGCCTCTCTGGCCTAATCATCACATAAGCCTCCTAGAGTATTATAACACTCAGCTCACCAGCCTACAAAACATGTTTACAATTCATAAATACAATTGGAGCACATCCTTAGGGTATTACAATCCCCTCCCCTTATTTTTTCACTATGCTCAGTGCAACTCTTTACACAACGTCAACAAGATTTCCAAAATCTTCAAAAAGATGTAGTTATTCTACCATCATAGCATCCTCATGCTCCCATGTCACATCCTCAAGACTGTACCAGGTCCACTGGAACTTTACAAGATCTATGGATCGATTCCAGAGTTATTTTCTCTTCCGTTCCAATATGCACACCAGATGCACTTGCAAGATGCCTTCTTGCTCTACCTGAATCACATTCCAATCAATAACATGATTAGCATCGGGTATATATTTCTTAAGCAATGAAACATGAAACAAATTATGTACAATCATGGATGCAGGTAATGCAAACGTATATGCAATGTATATATATGTATATACAGGCAATTCTAATAACATTATAACCTGTATACAAGATACACAAAATACATTAAATAGATAATTGATACTTATCTTTTGATTGAGAAGACCTTCCACATCAACATGATCTAAACTAAGGTACCAAACCTCAGCAGCAGTCCAACCAATAGTCTCTCCTTCCCCACATGCCTTTTCCACCCCAGGAGTGTACACCTTCACTGTCACACAGTCCATCGACTGCTACAACTCCCTTTCCTTGGGCTTGAACAACAGGTCGGCTCAGGAAGTCTCAGAGCACCGTGGCTCCTGGAGTTCCAACTTCCCTCAAAGATCTCCAGGTACCCTCCAGGCCTCATATCTGGGAACCTATCCCCACACTTCTCTCTCCAAGGCTCCAACCTTCCCCAAGGCAACCCAAGGAGAAGTGTACACACACATAGATCCACCAAGGATCCACAGGGTAAGATCCGTTGTCTCCAATCCCCATTCACGGTTAGACAGTGGGTGGAGAATGACCAACCTTGACAGAATCAACCCCCAACATGACTCAACTCATCAAATTTTCCCCGTATGAAAATCTTCCAGAGTGGAAGATATAATGAAACCTGTCCTCAACAATCAGATGGTTCTGATGAACTACAGATCTCCAACCTTCTGGATTTCTCACATCTCCACACACACAAATCTCCAGAGTTAATTTCCCTGGAGTGACAGATCTTCTTCCACACGTCCTCTCCAAATCAATGACCCTGATTCTCTTCGAGACTTCGGCTCTTTTCGACCAAGACAAGATCAACGGTCATTCGACCTCCTCCTCGATCAATGATCGAGATATCCTTCAGGACTTCGATGCTTTCACCCTCTGCCTTTCTCCAGAGTGCTCCATACCTGGATTTCCATAACTAGCACCATGCATCCACTTTCAGATCAATGGTTGTTCAACAGAGTGATTCTATGTCCTCCACGTGTCTCCTCATAGATCAATGATCCGCATTACTTCCTTCGGATCAATGACCCTTAGACGTTTCGGGATTTGGCGCTTCGACATCCCGAAACACAACTTCACAAAAACCCCAGAGTATGATTCTCTGAAGTTCACGATCTGGTGACATCCACCAGGGACCCTGGAACTAGTAACCCGTGAGTCAATCGTGTTGGTGGTTCTCTCTCCCATTCTTGCATCCTTCGCCTAATTTCACTGAGATTACCATCTTAAAAACCGTTTGGCGTCTGTGGTGTACCTATGCATAGCCACGCACCTCTAAAAACCCAGAACCATGAAGCGGATCAACATGATATATGAACCCAACCTATCTGATTTTGCAGAGCCGAGTCCATACTTGAACCGTTTTTGGATTTCTATATCCAATTTCCTGTTGCTTCTATCACCCGTGAGTTAATGAAATGTTGTTGATGTTGCTATTATCCTTACTTTGCGAGAATTGAGTCGAAACTAGTTGAAGAGGCAGGTTGTCAATCCTGTGAGCATCTCTCTCCAAGTGAGAGAGTTTGTTGGGAAGTGGTTTTCTCCCAGAGAGAGTCCAACACCAGCTATAGAGCTCTGAGAATTTTTGATTTGGCATGTTGCCAAGACCCTGAGAGGGAGGTGAAGTAGCCTATGGACTGTGTGACAGTGAATGTGTATACTCCCAAGTGGAACATGCATGTGGGGAATGAGAGTCTGTGAGTAGTGGGTGTAAGAAGGCTCTTGGAGAGAGTCCTTTTGGTTGCACAATGTAGTTTTCCTATAGCCTCAGCCTAGTCTAGAATTCCCTTGCCCTGGGTGGAGCTTAGTCCCAGCTCGGGGGTGACCCACTATGGAGCGTGATGAGAAGTGTGGTCTAAGGCTGGGAGGTTCTTGGAAGGTCTTCACATAGTCGGTGAATTTTACTCCAGTTAAAAGATAAGTATCATTCTGTGCTTAATTTATATGTAATGCATGTTTTTGATACTTGTATGTTTTTATGTATTCCGTTGCATGTATGAATTGATGTTAATTCTATTGAAGTCTGTATGATGGAAATATCTCTATGTTAAATGTGTTAATTTGATTTAATGAATATTATATATAAGTGTATATTCCGCAGTAGTGGCATTTCCTGACCCGTTGGTGGTCGGGGATGTTACAGTATCCTAGTCAATTCATCTCATTATTGGTCTACTTACTATTTGTTGGCCAATTTTAATTTTATGCATGAGTGTAAAAGTGGCTACTATGTTCACTTATGAGTGTTGGGTTGTTTATATAGCAACGATGGAGATGATGGATGATTGTGAGAAATTGTGTTCTACCATAGCTCTATAAAACATGTACCTTTACTAGAAAATGATTTACTTGGGAAGAAATTGCATCTCCATTTAGAATATATTTCATAACCATCACCTCAACCTCATATGTCTTCACCAAGGCTAGCTAGTTTCAAAACATGAATCGATTTGTAGTAAGGAGTTTTATGTTACTTCAATAGGGATATCGACATTCCAAGAGTAGCTAACATGCCAAATTCATATTTCTTATAGAACAATAGTGAGCAGTGATGTGTTGTAGAGGAATTGGCACTCAGAACTACATCCAGAGAACAAACCTTGAAGTCAAGAAGCACAACCATGTAGTGTATGCCTGCTTGGTTGTGGATAATAGAGGAACTTGAACTCAAATAACCGATTTTCATACTGGACAACATGGGTACATGTTATTATTGCATTGCTAGCTAACTATTGTGTGTAGTTTATGTTGGTCATTAGTAGGCCATTTGTTGATATAGTGCAAGCCTTACAACCATCCAAAGAAGACTAAGACAAAGATCTTTATATATGAGAGAAGAATAGATATCTAGCTTGTACAAGGAAGAGGAACAGAGGCCTAGTGGCCTTTCTCAAGGAAAACACTATGTACAAGGCTGAGACATAGACCAAAAGTTTTATTTCCACAGAGGATCCATGTTGGTGAAGCAAGTGAGCTATAATTCCATCATTTACAGATCAAAAACTCTGATGAAAATGATCAATTTCAATGGAGCAATGGAAATTTGATAATTGAAGGTACATTTTATGAATAAAAAATTTGAAATAGAACTTAGTTAGTAATGGAAATCTAAAATTAGGTTGTGAAATCAAAATTAGATAGATGTCCTCAAAATATGAACCATATTTAAAAGAATGATTTGCTTATTATATGCAAAATTGAAAGAATAAGATTGCCAATGAAATAGGATGATAAAGAAACAAATGTATATCATTGATCAAAATGTGCACATCACAAGGTAATTAGATGCTAATGTACCCTTAGGAATATTGCTCATAGTTGCGAGAAATTATAAAAATAAGTAGCTTGTCTAAGGGAACATTCAACACTTGCTTCTTTGTTTGGAGATTTATTTAACAAGTGTTTATAACCTTAAGCTTCAAAGATGAAAATTAATTGAAAATCAAGTTACTTTCTAAAACTTAAATTTCTACCAATGACACACTTTAGTGATTCCTTATTTACCTACAATTATTTGAAAATATAATTCAAATATTCTTTACCTACAATTCAGATATTCTTTACTTATTGGATCCACGAAAATGTAAATTAATGTATATTCACCCATCCATAATAAACATCAACTATTTTGATTGATAGAAACCCATGTATCATTGACATTGGCCTTATTAAGAATCTGTGCATCAAAGACATGAAATTTAGAAGAACACAACATAGACATAAGGGAAGTTGCCCAAATGAAATATTAAGAACCGTCCTCCCTACAATGCTACCAAATTTTAATACTTTCATAATGTACAGGACATGTTGAGGAAAGTTGAGTTATACTACTCATGGTATATTAGCACCAACCTATCAGATATTAGAGCTATGTTCAACGATAGTGGGTGTAATTGTTCAACAATGTTCAGATATTAGAGGGATGTTCAAC